>CAJNJA010092030.1:6729-19660 GCA_905231915.1 Symbiodinium necroappetens
GTCGTCGTTGTTGTTGTTGTTGGTTGTTGTCGGCTTTGGTGTTTTTGTTGTTCGAAGATAAGTATTTAGGGGTCCGGGCATTCCGCGGTGTAGGACTTCCGGGCTTCTGCTTTTGCTTTCGGGGTTTTAAACTTTAAAGCTTTTGGGGTTTTGGATCGTGGTGGGGTCCCAATTCATCCAAGAATCCCATTGCTGGGGTCCGCGCGGAACCAGGCAGAGAAATCTTCTTGAAAGACATCTGGTAAGCCAAACAAAGGTCTTCGGCACACGCACGGCAGACAGTTCAAAATGCGAAGCCGTAGTATCTCGTAAACGCCATCCCTAAAGTAGTTACTCAGCAGTTGTGGGAAAATTGGGGATAGGGGTGATAGGGGTGTGCTTGGCGGGGGTCATGGCCGTCTAAACACTTCTCCGAATACATACAAACTCTGTGAGGCTCTCATGAAAGAAACTTCTGCAAACATCTTGTGCCGCCAGACTAATGCCCAGCAAAGCCATGCACGATGTCTCATGAAGGGATTCTGGACCTTTGGGTTTACGGGTTCGGCGTTGACCACAGATACCGATTAGATGTAAACCAAAGGACGCTGAATTGTCGGTCTGCTTGTCGTTTTGTAGTTTGGAAACCCCAACCTCCTGAATCAAGGACACGCCTATTCCAGAAACTGCGGTGTATAATGCTTCGACACGGAGAAACAATAACATCCACAACATTGCCATCACACCAAGGTCGGCATAGCGACAGCAGAAGGAAGAATAGCAGATGATTGATGCTGGGGCCAGAAATAGCAGGAGGCGACTGCAAAGGGAAGGAGGAGAAGCAAAAGACTGTGAAAGCGCAAGCAGCAGCAACAGCAGCAGCAGCAGCAGCAGCAGCATGAGCATGGTGATCAGCAGCTATGCTGGTGGTCGTCGTCGTCTTCGTCGGAGTTGCTGTTCCTGTTGCCGTTGTTGTCCTGACTGTTGTTGGTGTTGGTGTTGTCGGTGGCGGCGGTGGTAGTGGTGGTATTGGTGGTATTGCCGTTGCCGTTGCAGTTATGATTGCTGATGTTGGTGCTGGTGCTGCTGTTGCTGTTGCTGTGGCTGCTTTTGTTGTTGTTGCGGTGGAAGTGGTGGTGGTGGTGGTGGTGGTGGTGGTGGATGTAGCGAAAGTCTTTGTAGTCGTCGTCGCAGTGACAGAAGAAGTTGAACAGGCAGAAGGCACACATGCTGTCGTGAGCATGAGTGATGGCAGTAGGATTATCAGCAACACCTGCGTCACTAGCAGCAATAGTCGCACAAAGACCTTGGGCCAATTGAGGCCCGATGTTGCACCCTTCAGCTGAAGCCGCTCTCCCGTGATGTTGATAATGCCGCTTCGGGAATTCGAAGTGATGGTCAGGCCGCGCCTGTAGCGAGAGGGAGTTGTTCACAAGATACAATGGCTTAGGGCAACGGTGGACAGCAAACCAACAGTAGCAAGGTGAATATCACGAAAAACAGATCGAACACTGAGCAGACAGGGCCCAGCCGCAGAAATACTGCTTGTAATGCCAAACATGCCACACTCATACTTTGCGCCTGAACTGATTCGACT
The DNA here is from genome assembly GCA_905231915.1 of Symbiodinium necroappetens. Lineage (NCBI taxonomy): Eukaryota > Dinophyceae > Suessiales > Symbiodiniaceae > Symbiodinium > Symbiodinium necroappetens. The sequence continues at coordinate 8,306 of CAJNJA010092030.1, forward strand.
GGCAAGACTTGTTCGTGGAAACGAGCTTAATAACCTTCTGGTATTGCCTTCGTGCAATAAGGGCGTTTAGTCTTGCCAAAAGCAGCGCGCCGCTACAAGTTACAAGTGCTTTGAACGAGCTGAGGCTGAACACATGATATACACACCGTACTCATCATCTACCTGTAACGGAAAAGGCCTACCTCTTTAGGGTTCCTTATTATGGTTTCTATACATAATTCCTGGAAAAGGGTAGGTCTTTTCGGCTACAGGTAAACCCTAAACCCTAATACCCCTTGTACGAACTAAGATCGGGCACGCTGCTCTACCTTGGATCCTGAAGAGGCTGTGGCCTGCAATCGTCAGGCGAGATCCAACAACCTGAAGCCCTCGCTTCCGCGGTGTTGGGGCTTCAAGGGTTTAGGGTTTTGGGCTTTGGCGTTTAGGGTGTTTGGGGTGTTGGGTTGAAGGGTTAAGGGTGGTTTTTGCCTCCCACCTAGCTAGGACGAGCCCGCATTGGATGGTTTAAGGGTGGTTTCGGCGGTTTAGGGTTTAAGGGTTTAGGATTCAGGGGTTTCGGGTGGTTTTGGTTCTGGGGAACTAGCCAAGAAGCAAGACATTGATGGTGCCACCGGATATCGAGACCCGCTTCGAGCAATTGCTTTCGCAGTCATTGAGGAGAATCCTGGCGTCAGTGAGCCGATCATGCAGCCGCTTAATCACTAAAGCCCGTCTCTCCTTAAGAGCTTTCTGTTCTAGAGTACAACTAATTGCTGAAGGACGGAACGTTCTGTGAATCACGGGCCCACATCAGCCCCAAACCTTCTAAGCCACATGTCTTTGCTAGCAAGCATTGGGTTTCGATGGATACAAGATTAATGTGGCTAGTAAAGTAATTAATTACAAGTGTGACTGGGCTTTGCGGCCTGTTGGCTTAAAATGGCCATGCAAAATTGCTTTGCGCGGGGTTGCTGGGCCTCCAACTGCAGGGTCAGAGGGTTTGGCGACGGGTTGCTTCTGGTTCAGAGCTTGAAGCCTCAAGAATTGCTTTAGTGTTGAATTAAGATAGGGTTTAGGGATCGATTAAGGTCCTAAGGTTTTATTGACCCTCAGGACCCTGGAATTTAAAAGGCCTGCAAGAGGAAATCATACTAAGGAGCCCGGCGAAGGCAGTTCTGGGAAATTTTTAGGGTCCAGGGAAAGCCGCAACACTGCACTCGACATCTTTACTCATGGCCTGAAGGGTTTCGAGTTTGGGGTTGAGGGTCATTCGTCTGCTGAAATGATTATCTACGGCTAGCACTACCAAAAGCATTTTTATAGCAACAGTATCCCAACTTCCCCTTATAGCCGTTAGATACGCAAAGCCATACTTACTATTTCACAGGGTTGATCGGGGACCCCAATGCGGAGGGGACCCCTGTGGGTTGCAGTTTGCCAATGGCGCCCCATGGGGCCCAGTAAAGCCTAATTAATGGGGGCTGGCAAGAAGCCTTAAAAGCCTAAGCACCTAGTCAGAAACCCTAAACCCTGATTCAGTAAGAAAACCTAAACTCTAACCCCGTGGAAAGAAACCTGTAACCCTCAACCCTTAGTACAAAACCCTAGGCCCCAAACCCTTAGCTAAAGAAGCACTTGCAACCCGAAATCTAAGCCCGGACACAAGAACTCCAAGCTGAGGAAATCACCCAGAGCAGCCGGGAGGCCTAATCCACTGGGCATCCAAATGGCAACCGTCACACACAAATCCTGAGTAGGTTTCGGGTGGTATGGGGGTTTCCGAAAATTAGGGTGCCTTTTTTGGGGTCCTTATAATAAGGATCCTGCTATTTAGGGTGCTGCATTAGGGTCCCCTATTTTCGGAAACTCACGTATGATTTCGGCAACATGTATATGTGGGCATTTTCAGATAATCTGGTTCAAGCTGCATACATAAAACTAGGTCTCGACGATGTGAACCGTCGCCGGCACGGTACATTTCCACAACACTCCGAACCCTTGACAGAAGCCGGGGACCATGGATTTGCAGCTCGGTTTAGGGTTTAGGGTTTAGTACAAATTGGAAATAGCAAGCCTAGCAAAATGCTAACATAAGAACGGGGGGCTCTAAACCCTGAACGGTCGCGCAGCTGTTGGTCCCAAGACTGGCCCCCCCTTAAACCCTAAAACCTGAACCCTATAGAACTTAAACCCTAAACCCTTAAACCCAAGACCACACCGGATCCAAATTTCCTTGGAGGGGTTTAGGAGTTTAGGGTTTAGGGCTTGCAGCCAGAGTTTCCACCAGTCGAAATTTTCACATTCACGCCGCTTGTCGCACGCAGCCTCTCAAGAACAAAGGATTTGGGAGGACCTGCTAGGGTTTAGGGTGTACCTGGACCCCAAAAGTATGTAGAATAATAGCCTTTTATGGGTTTTGGGCCATTATTTTACCTACTTTTGGGGGTTTAGGTAGGGTTTAGGGTTTGGGGTTTAGGCGTTCTTTTGACTTGATAAGTACGGTTCTGACTTATGAATGGTGAATTTCAGGGCAAATCATGGGCCCAAAGCTCCTAAACCCTCAACTCTACACCCCGAACCCTAAATGCCAAGCCGTAAACCCTTTAGGGATTTAGGGGTTTAGGGTTTAGGCCTAAAGCTGTCATTTTTGACTTCTGGAGGCTCCAAGTGGACCTGTCTCTGGGTGGGGCGCTCAGGGCTTGAGGGCTTTACAGCTCCAGGGGTTGGGGTTTAGGGTCTACCTGTAACCGAAAAGACCTACCTTCCTTATTATGGTTTCTGTATATATTAATTCCTTAAAAAGGGTAGGTCTTTTCGGCTACAGGTAGGGTTTAGGGCTGAAAAATTATCGGGCTCTAGTTGCATTACAGTCTGCGGTTGTCGACGTGAACGCTGATGCAAATCCGATGCTAAACAAGACCTTACACCCCCAACAAACTCAATGCCCCAAACAAGAGAGTCACACGAACAGGAGATATTGCTAAAGTCTGGATCCATTTGGGGTATCTAACCTGTGCCAAAACATAACCAGCAAGTAACACAGCCTCAAAGCCCTGAACCCTGAGAGCTATAGAAAGCACGAGCCCGCATCTGATGCCCCTATACAAAGCCGAAATATTCGCCTTTGGCGGATGGGATCTCCAACACGGTTTAGGGTTTAGGCGTAGGGTTTACGGCTATACATACCCTAAAACTACCATATTAGCCTCCTTTACCTGTAGGTTCTCATTCTGAATTCTAACACGGAATTTGTAGGGACCCTACCAGAAAACAGATTTTGGTAGTTGAGGCGGGGTTTCGTGCGCACAGCATTTGAGCATTTGTGGAAGGGGCTACAAGCGGATGTCGTTCCTAAACCCAAAACCCCTAAACCGTAAACAATAAACCCTAAAAGAGGAGGTCACTTGAGCTTCCCTACCTGCTTGATCAGCTTTCATTTCGGGTGTCAGGTTTCTACTCACATTGGGAGGGGCGGCACTCTCATGCTACGTCCCACACACACACACACACACACGCAGGTAAGGTAGACACGCAAGTAAGTAGCAAGTAGTGTCATGTTTGCGCTTTGTGTCAACAGAGAGAACGAGACAAGCAAGTTGCTGCATTTCTGGCCGAACAAACAGAGCTGAATTAAGCTCTCAGCTGAATCAAAGTTTTTGCGTGGATCGTTTTTGTATTTGGGCCCAAACCATGGCTCGAAAAGTGGCAACTGTCACACGGGTTTGCTGTGACCGAGCATTTTTCTTGGGTTTTAGCACATTCTTGTCCGAAAATGCAACTGTCACACGATTTCGCAGAGCAAAATCCCTTGGTTTTGGTGGATCCTTGTGACACTTGTCATCCTCCCCATTGGGTTATCCGAGAATTGGCTCAGTGTGGGTTCTGTACAGAAACGACTTGTGCTCCTAGCGAACCAGCTGTTGCCAAGAGCCTTGATCGGGCTCTACCAATGTTCAAGTTGTGCGGCTGGTGAACGGCAGCCACGAGTGCATCCGTGCATGCTTAAGCTTGGGCATGTTTTAGCGCATTTCCTCCAAATCTCAGCCTTTTTGCGGCGTTAAACGAGCCGCTGATGAGTCAGACCTGTCCTTTACAGCATTTTGCTCGGCGCCGTCGATCCTGGTCTTTGCAGCAAAAGCCAAACAAACGTACGTTTCGTATAAGTGAGTGCATGCGAAGGAGAGAGAGAGAGAGAGAGAGAGAGAGAGAGGACTTGGAGAGCGAAAGTAAGGAAGAGAGGAAGACGGAACAGGTAGTGGAGGACTGGCGAAATCCACGGAACCCCGCCGTGTCACTGCTTTCTACGTCTGCCAATTTTCCTTCGACGCCGCGATTGAACGGCGCATACTTGAAAACTTGCCTTGAGGAATAATTTGGACTAAAACTCTGATCGGTCCTCGGTTCTCGCCTCATGTCGCTATCATAGGGTCCCGAGTCCCCGTGGCCACAAATGTGATTTTTGCAGGGCAAACACGCACGAGAGGCCACAGCACGGACGACTAACGTGTGGTTTTGGGGCCACATCAGGCCACAAATGTTTAGCTTTCATGCCACAGGCCACAACAAACCAAGAACATGTGGTTGTTTTCGGCCTGAGTGCTGAAGATCCATTCCATCTGAGACCCCAACCGAGGGGTGATACTGTAAAACTTATCAAAAAGGTAGGAGAGCTCAAGTGACCTCCCGAGAACCCTAATCCATAAACTCCAATGTCTGAACTCCGAACCCTGAGCCGCACGGCCAAATCCTGAAACCTAAGCCTCAGAAGACGTCTTGTGGTTTTGGGTAGCGTTTTAGGGCTTCGGGTCTAGGGTCTAGGGTTCCTTCGGGTTTAGGGCTTTGGGTTTAAGGTTTAAATTTCTTTAGGGTTTATGCAGGGCTTAGTTTACTGTTTAGGGTTTGGCGTTTCGTATAGCAGCATCGGCACACTGCTGCGCAGGAGCAGGAGCTTCTTCGTGAGCTTCCGTGCGATCATTGCTTTCACCATAGTTGCTTAGAAACTTGGCAATCCCTAAGGGTTCATGTGCTTACATATACAGTATATACATTGGCCCCGCAAAGTACCTATATAGGGACTACTTTAAGGCCGAAGTTTTTGCTTTTTGGGCACATTGACCCTTAGGAAATACCTGCGGGCAGGGTAGCAGTTTATGGTTCAAGGACTTGTAAGGATTGCTCCGGTTTAGGTTTTAGGGCTTAGGGTTTAGGGTTGAGGAGTGTGTTTGTGCTTGTCCGTATGCGTGTGCGTGCGTGTGTGTGTGTGTGTGAGTGAGGGGCTGAGGGTTTCTTAGAATTGGGGTCTTCTTGAAGTTGTTAGAGCGAGGGGTACTTTACGCCTGGAGATCCTTTTTCAAATACCAGGTCCTACTATTTAGGGCTTTGTTTCTCGGTTCTCACCAACATTCGCATGCAGACCTTTCTCCAGACACCTCAAGAAAGGTCCAGATTAACATACTTGTTGCAAGGACACCCTGAACCTACTAAATTCCAGGCAGTATTGGGGAAACCCCTTAAAGGGGACCGCGCTGAACCCCACGTTTGGCTCTCTTAAAAGGGGCCTTATTGAGAGGGTCTATATCTCAAGGGTCCCCCTAATCCTAACTCTTTTCAACCCTAAACTCAAACCTTAGCACCCAGGTCAGGCGAAGGATCCCAAGGTCAGGAAGCTTTCATGCATTCGACTAAAGCGATTACCATCGACTACCTCGGATTTGCGATTTAGGGTGTAGGGGTTCAGGGTTCAGGGTTTAGGGGTTCAGAGTTTAGGGAGCAGGGTTTCGGGTTTAGGGGTTCGAAGTTTGGTGTTTAGGTGTTCAGGGCTTCGGGTTTATATAGGGTTCCAAGGTTTTAGGGTTGTCCGCAAGGTGTCTCTGAGCCTGAACCTACAGATGATGGCAGCTCCGGTCCCGATACCCGCCCAGCAGATTCAGTGGAATCAGTCGGTTCCTTATGCTAGCCCATAACCCTAAACCCTAAACCCTAAACCCATACCGCTAAGCCCTAAATCGGACCCTGACTAAGGTAGCCCTAGCTCTCCAGGTATGCTGAAGCAACCAGCAATAACCTTGGAGTTGAACTTGAAGCGCTCAACTGCAAACCCCACAACTCGAACACTACGTCCGCGTGGGTTGAGGCGTTTAGGCTTAAGGGTCCAAGCTGCCCAGCCATCGGAGGAACAGTGGTTCCAAAAGTCGACCAGCTGCCCTTTGTGCAGTGCCTTGGCTGCAGATTTTTATTGCGATGCATGTCAACCCTAAACCCTTAACCCTTAACCCTAACCCCTTAACCCTAAACCCTATAAGCCCTTAAACCTTAAACCCTGAACCCTAAACCCTTAACGCTTAACGCTAATCTCCCCGGTCTGACTCGGAGCTGAAGCCTCGCCTGCGATCTGAAGTTTGAACCCGAAACACCGTACGCTCTGAGACCCTGAAGCGTAGACCCCCGAAGCCCCAAAAGCCGAAAACCCTAAAACCCCCAACCCCGTAATCCTGAAACCGTATCCCAAACCGAAACCCTGCGAACGTGCCGCGAAACTGGCGCTCGGTGCGAAGTCCGCAGCGCTGCGCCTGTGCACAGTAGTTAAGGCTTGCGTCGTGGGTGTGGCTTTGGTTGTGGTCGTGGTTGTGGTTGTTGTTGTTGATGTTGATATCGTTGTGATGATGGTGATTTTTGTTTCGACTGTCCCTAATATGATGATTATTGTTATTACTACTACTGCTACTATTATTATTATTATAACTACTACTACTACTACTACTACTACTGCTACTACTACTACTACTACTACCACTACTACCACTACTACCACTACTACTACTACTACTACTACTACGACGACTACGATTAGTACTGTTATTCTTGTTAGCCGTGGTGGCGGTAGTTGCTGCTCGAGGACCACGCACGGGACTAGACTACTGCTCTGTCGAAGAGATGCCGCAGCCGGTCAACACGATGGTGATGATGGATATGAGGCTGATGATGATGATGATGACGACGCTGACGATGATGATGGTTATGAGTGCGAAGATGATGAACTGCGATAGACTAGGATCCGGGTGATTACCATGTCCAAGACTGTGGCGGTGGTCCTAAGCCTACACATGATCTGGATTCTCCACATCATTGCCGTAGAGCTATTGCTAGATATGCAGACCTTGCAGTAAGCTATCACGCCTCGATGCCTGTTCGGTCCTGGACTGGCGATGGTGGTTGCGCAAGCCAACCGCATTGCAAGCAAAACGCTGTACTGCACAATCATCGCCAGCAACATTCTCGCAATGATGATAGTCGTCAACATGCTGAATGGAACGGCCAAATTGCACAAATCAATCAAATCAAGACCAGTATTCAGTATTCATGGCATTGGCAGAACGACATTATCAACAGCCCTGTCTACAGTGTCTACATTCATGTTGATGCACCATCAACACGGTCGCGATGAAGTTTGTCGCCATGGCCATCGGCATCATGTTTGCGATGAATGTGTGCATCTTAAACAATCATGAACAGTCGGTCGACATATTTATAAGACACGGAACCTTGCATGACAAGACGACAGCCAGGGGTATAGTCAAGAATCGAGTCAAGCTGGGTTCTTGATAAGGGATTTAATTTAAGTTACCATAATAGGGATCTACTGTAAATGATATGGGTTCCTTTTGATGGCAACTTAAATTACATCCCTTAACAAGAACCCAGCAAGATAGTCAAGCTGTGGTTTGAACAGTTTCTGCCCAGAACGAGGCGTGCGACTCTCCAAGAGCGCAAACCGCAAAACGATGTGCAGGTTGCTTGCCTAGGTGCCGTAACAAGGTGTCGGCAGGCCCTAGCATCTCGAGCAAGAAGCCGTGGACGAGAGTAACGTACTAGAACAGGGTTTTGGGGTAGGTATATTGTAGTATGAAATTGGATACAACAAGGAACTCTACGGAATGATATGGCTTCTATATATAATCATTCTTTGCCTGGCGCCCTGACCGAGGAAGCTCCCTGCAGCAGCCTTCTACAACCACTGCCCCAGATGATGTGGGCTTGCATGTGTGACGTAGGGTTTAGGGTTGATTAGGGGTTTAGGGCTTATGGTTCGGGTTTAGGGTTGTGTGACTGCGCGGGAGTTTAGGGTGTAGGGGCAGCAGAACCTGGGGTTTCCCGGCGGCCCGGATTTAGATTTCCGGTATAAGGTAAAGAAGTTTTTAAGGTTTGAGGTTTGTGGTGCAGGTGTCGTTGAACTTGAAGATGTGTTCTGCGCCGAAGTCAATGTCGGGTACTAGTCTAATTTGCATTAGCAGCAGCAGCGGAGGAGGTGGTAGGGATGTGCAGCTGTCACACACGCAACGCTTTTAGAACATTTGTGGAGCGAACGCTCATCTCTGGAATCATCGGCTTATATTGGTGGGCCATGATCTTCGCGTGGTGTAAACAAACGTGTAGCAGGGGGTTCTTCAGTTTTAAAGTTTGCGTTGGTAACAGAGGTGTTAAATGTAATAGCTGTACTCTGACCATGACTCTGATTATTGGGATCAGGGCTTAGGGTTTAGGGTCTATAGGGGTTCAGGCCCCGATATTCGGCTGTGCTGCCGAGCATTTCCTATTGTGCAAGTGCACTGTGACCTTATTCGTGTTTTCCTGGCTCTTGCTCAGGAACTTAACCCTAAACTCTAAGCCCTAAACCGTTAAGTTGCCATGAGGAATCCACAGACCATCGGAGTTCCTCAAGATTTTATAACCCCATTTAGGTTCCTCAAAGCAAGAGCCCCTCTTCGGAGAAGCCGTGGTCGAGGACTGCCGAGATGTGGCACGCCGTAAACGTTTATGCACGAACGGCTTTATGAGTTCGGGCTGGGGCCCGGGCTTTAGAAGAGGGATTTAGGGTTTAGGGTTTAGGGTGAAAGATGTTGGGCTTCAGAGTATAGGGACACAGCGTCACTGGCAAGGAGACAATTGTGCACAGCCTCGTGACGCCTACATGAAAGAAGATGGCACCCCTAAAGGCTAGATCGCGACCATCCTGCATACCCTGAAGCCCCCCAAAAAACCCCCACCTCTTACGGAAATCACAGTAACATACGTATGCCTTTGTAGTCCTTATGGAGCGATGACACCATGCAGAACGGTTAAGGCTCCTGATTGAAGCAGCCTCAAGGTTTGAGCGACTTGGTGGAGCCATTGACACTCGGTCCTCGCCACGGGGTTTTTGTTCTCCCTTACCTTGACTGGGTTTTTCTAGCTTTCCACAAAGCACATGAGTTGCTTGTCCCATTTTCTGCCTTTTCGGCGAAAGGCACCCCGCCGCTTGAATTTTCAAGCAGCTGCGCTTGGGGGCGTCCATCCTCCGAACCGTTTATGAAACCACGACCCCAACCATGCGAAGAGGCCAGGGTTCAGGCTTTGGGGTTCACATCCGGCTTCCATGATTCAGGGCTCGTAGGCTACGAGGCTGGAAGATTTAAGTTCAAGCTGATCGGGTTTAGAGATTAGGGGTCACAATCCCCAGGTCTTAAGGAGCTAAAGAGCTTTCGGCACCAGACTTGAAAAAACGTAAGCGGAGGCAACGCCGGGCTTCAGAAAATGCCTGGCAGTAGGAGGCGGTATCAACTTGTCCGGCTGATGCTAGCACAACAGCGCGCAAGTATCGCAAGAGCAGCTCGCGGGACACCCATGTGATCAGATGTATATGTATGTCTGCACATATCTAAGTCTACTAATACATACATTTTTAGTTGTATACTTGTGTGTTTATGTGTATGTGTATATATATATAGAGAGAGAGAGTAGTTGTTATTTCGAATATACTTACATATACATGTAACACCACGATCACCTTAATTGGACGTGCAGAGGTAGCAGCAACGGACTTATTGCGTTGAAATCGGTACAAAAACAGTGGTAACATCGAGGCGAATCTTAGCCATCGTGTCCCCACTACGACTGAAACCAGGGTTTGCTAAAGCCCGGACATGCATCAGAAGGATGCTTATGATGCGATGGATAATGCTTGGACTGCACTGGCAGCCGTAGCAACATCAGTCCTGCTCATAGTTCTGAAAGTTTTGTTATGTTATGTTTGTAGGTAGTGCTGGCTGGTGGTAGTAGTAGTGGTTGTAGTCGTCGTCGTCGCAACAGCACTCATTGCAGGGGCAGCGAGTCGCTAGCTGCTGCTTGACACCTTGCCTGACTAATAGTTAGGTACTTGGGTTGTGGAGTAGTTTTGTAGGTTCGTGTTTTGCAGAGTATATGATTAGAAGGTATTTGGACCCTTAGGGTAAACCCTAAACCCTTAACCCTTAAACCCTAAACTCCAAACTGGATTTTGCCCTGGCGGAGTTTTTGCCCCAGCCTTTCAGCAGAGGTGCATGGCCTGTCTGGCCATTGGCCTTGGAAAACCGTTTTAGGGCTTGGGGTTTCGGGTGGACAAGGGCGGAGAATTGACAAGGAGCCATACGCATGACCACCTCAACAGCAACCACGGCCAACACGCAACAGCAGCCACGGCCAGAACGACAAGCATAACCATCGCAGTATCAATAGCCCGCAACTACAATAAGACACTGCCCGAATCCCATGACTTGTTCCCTCAAAGGGACCAAAGTATCGAGAACTGCTCTGTGCTCGAGCTGGGCTGAGGCGTTCGCAGTCAGTTGGGGTGCTTCTGCAGTTTAGAGCTAGGGTTTTCTTCAGCCAAATCGTAAAGTCATGCCAATGGGAGTGTTGCTTTTTGATTTGAATGCTAGTAGGAGAGCATGTAACCTCTACCCTCTTCGGCGGGTACCATAACCCTTATATAACCCCAAAGATTGACCTTTAGCTCCCCGTGATACTGGACAAGTGGGGAGAGGCTAGTACATAAGATACTACAGGCGCCTTAGTAATTACCAAAACTCTCTTGAGGGGTTCCTTATTATAAGTATAGTATAATATAGGGGTCTTAATCTTGGAGGCTCCTGATTATAAGTATAGCATAATATACCCCTAAGGCCCTATGCTTTATTAAGGCCCCTAGGTTGATTGGAGTTCCTTGTCAACTGCTTTACGGTCAAATTTGACGTCTAAACCCTAAGGATTCCTCGGCCGGGTTAGGGTTCCGGGTTCAGTAAGGTTTGGTGTTTCGGATTAACTAGGATTTAGGGCGTAAGGTCTCGGGTTGAGGGTTTGGTGTTTCGGGTTTAGGGNNGTTTAGGGCTCAGGGTTTAGGATTTGATAGGCTTGGTGTTTCAGGTTTAGGAATTCCGGTAAGGAAGGTGTCTTACAAGGTCTTTCCTATCCTAAGCCTTACAGCCCCAACTCTATAAGCTGAGCCTTAAATCCGATCCTTTTTCCTTTAAATCATTCCTAAGAGCATCTTTTTAGAGATTTTTTTTTATACACACACCCCCC
>CAJNJA010092041.1:256-19660 GCA_905231915.1 Symbiodinium necroappetens
CAGCTTTCGGGTTGAGGGCTTTGGCATTTATATTTTCGTGTAGTAGAGTAACAGTGTAAGGTTCTGAGGTCCAAGTTCGGGTTTGCCGGGGCCTTGACGATTGTTGCGGTGGACGGGCTGAGGTCCAACTTGGCCTAACGCTTTGCAGCAGTCCCACAACTCCGCAGATTACCCATCTGACCACTTTGCCCGGATCCTCGCCCCATATTATGCTTAGGGCTTTGAGTTGCCTCGCGCCAGGTACCAAGTCCAGCCGCAAAAGGCACAAACAATCGTATCATGGTGCTCGTACAATCATAACCTAGACAACAAAGCAGATATTTCACCGCAACAGCACGAAACTTGCAAATCACCCCTACAGCCCCAGCACTCTGCGCGGTTTGTGGTGAGGTACTTGTCGTCTCCGGCCAGAAACCCTGAAGCCATGGCATAGACTTCCAGAAGACAATTTACACTCACCTGTAAAGCCCCCGCGCCCCAACCCTAAAGTAAAGTCCTAAAGCTCACACTTTCCTAAACCCAAAACCCTCGAAACCCCNNCCCCCCCCCCCCCCCCCCCCGCATTTTTATGGCCTCGCTCTCCAGCATGCAATTCAACATCTCGGATGTTGTGATGGTGCCGGACCTGGGCTTAACGGCTTTGCTGTTGCCATTGTTCAAACTTTCTGCAGCCGTAAGAATAAGGACTGGGGTGCTGTCTCAGGGTTCTGCAACTACAAGCTTCTGAGAAATGCTTGCTAGGCCTTTTATGGTGCGCTTTGAGTTTCCGGAACCGTGAACGTGGGAGTCGTAGAGAATGGGCTCTGGACTTTCGGGTGTTGCAGGGATTCGGGTCGGGCGTTTGGCTTCCTGGAACCTTGAAGGCCGTGTTTGGAGCTTGAAGGTTTCAGGGGTTCAGGATCACGGCTTTAAAGTTGGTTGCGAATTCTCGGAGTGCACGTGCAGGGCTTCGAGCAACAGGCAGGCCCCCTGATTCCACACCGGCATGCACCCAAAGGTGCAGGCTGCAAGCCCTCCTCATACGTAAGCCCTGAAACATCCTAAACCACTCCAAAAGCGGGATCAAAATTCTCCCTCAAGTCAAAAAGTTTGCAGCACTATACTATGTTTCTAAATCTCCAGATCGGAAACATCTAATTCTCGGCTTGCGGGGACTGCGTCCTGCGCCTTTGAGGGCATGATCCGAGCCAGGGGCCCATCTTCATCCATGACGCGGAACCTCGGCTCGGGCAGGAGGACCCGAAGGGAGGATTAGGGGTTAGGTATAGGGGGACTATACCTCCTTCATGGGTCCCCTCCCCCTTCGCCTGAAAGTCGCTAGGAATTTCTGTTCGTGAGCTTTGAGGTACCTCCCCCGAGCCTACGCGGGCTTACAGACCGAGCATAGGGCTGTTGGGGAATATACATACTGCAATCTACAGAGGATGTCAAAGGGTCACCAAAAAAAAGAATGGCATTAGGGTTGGAAAGCCGTATTTAACCCTAAACATGACCACAAGAACACATAAACAAACCCGATCACTGGACTGTATGACCCTTTTCCAAACCTTGTCTTACACACCCCACATCACCCCACAAACTCAGTGCCATAACACCGCTTAAAGCAGCAACAAAATACCGATAGTGCGCTTTATTGGAGGTCCCATAAATAACTGACATATATAAGGCCAACCATAAGACCCTACTCAGACTTAAAGGGGTACCTCCTACACTGTCCTAGACTCCAAACCATAAACTAAACTTTGAACCCATAATTGGCACCAGAACCCAAATCCCTGTATGTAATTACCCATAGGCTCCATAGTAGTTCCTTTTTGTGGTTTATATTTAGAGCCCTATAAGGTAATCCCAAAAAGGAACTACTTAGGAGCCTATGGGTACTTAAGCACTACAAGACCCCATAGAGACCCGAAGTTCCTCATCAAGCCGCACGTAAACTCCTTCTCGGGGCGGAAGAAAAAACCCTGTCCCTAAACAAACCGCAAACCCTAAACCATCGTACATGTTCATGCGTCTTCTACACCGCCTACGAAGATCCCAACTTTACACAAAACAAAAAACGCCATAAGCACCGAATCAAAACTCAAGAAAGACCTGAGACCCGGGCCACTCCAAAGCCTCCCATGCTCGATGCTCGAAGGTGGCCTGCCGCGACAGAGGCATGAACCTGGCGCGGGCCATGTTTTCTCGTGACTCGGGGTTCAATTGAAGGGCTCCGACAAAAAAAGATCGATAAAGGGTTCTATGTGGCTCTACAAGGGAACCTCGCGTCTTTTCTGGGGGATTCCGCAAGAAACCCTCAACTTGAAATCATCACAGACCTCAAGCCCACTGTCCCCGAGAACCCTCAAGCTCTAAAAAGTACTGAAGCCAAGACTCTATTGCCTGGCTTTTGGCTTCTCGAATGTATCAAAAGGACGATACCACCCAAGGCCCATTTTACTGTTTCTCAACCGCTTGCAGTAAATTTCTTCTCTGCGTGGTTCGTTTACTTGCCGGGTCTCGAACAATTCTTGCAAGCAAGGCTGTAGCGCTCTGGGCGAGGTTTTCCCATGATAAACGAAATGGGCTTAAGCTCAGCTGGATTCCGTTTCGATCCATCCCGTTCCGCGAAGTCTACAAGCTGCGCTTCCGACTCCCAAACAGCTGCTGCCATAAACATACCTATTTGACTAGTACTATAATTACCATCACAAGCTCTAGGACGTCACTGTTAATATTACTGTTCCTATTGACTCAATTCGATTGGCAGAGCATTACTGGAAGCCATGAAAACGTTGCTCGCGATGAAACAATAAGAACTTGCCGGCGCAGGCTTCTCGATAAACTCGTCCTGCTCAAGCTCGCCTCCGTTGGAAGACCGAACAAAAGCCAAGAAACCCTCAAAATCCCTCAAACTATCTGAAACCCTCGGCAGTACATCGAAAAACTGCAAGCGCCTATAACTTCGTGCATGGACCACGAGCAGCTCTCATGCTGTAGGATTTTTGAAGAAGGGGGAGTAGGCTTAGATTCCACTCCCTCTTCGGGCACCTGAACATAGACTTGTCAAAGGTTGATGGTTCTGCGGGTGACCCTGTTTGAACATCGGTAGCATCATCGCCAGCGCCATCATTGTCATCGGACCGCACTCTTTGGATCGCAGCGCTTCTTTTGACGGATTCGGCCCTGGCGTTGGGGTGCCCGGCAGTTCGTGAGTTTTTGCAAAGAGCCACAACCGCCGTGTCAAAGCCAAACAAACACCACCAAAGCCAAAATGACAACACCAAAGTAACACCCCGCAGGAATCTTGGAAGCCATCAAGCGATCTGAGTTCCTGACCAATGCTTTTCCGGCCACTCAGCAAGGCCCAGCTGGTCATCTGCTGACCTTACCCAAACGGCCTTAAGCCCAAATTACAAAGGCCTTACCACACCAAAGGCCTGAAATTCCAAGACCGCAAGCGCTGCACGAGGCGCCGACTTTGTTTTTGGACTCGTGTACTCCGCAAATCAAAACCCTGCTGGAAAGACTCGGGCCCGGAGTTGTTGGTAATTACAGAAAACACCTCCACACCCTCTTCTGATTAGGAATGCCCCTGACTGATGACCTTAGGCCTTTCCTTGGGACCTGAATGCCAGCCTGCCTTCAGATAGCAGGAATGAAGATGTGTGGGAACAGCAGCAGGAGGAGGGCACCAGCAGGCGAAGTGGGAGTAGAAAGTGGAGCCGACGGCAGCTGCAGCTTTAACTAAACGGACATGCGCTCGTCAACTCAAGGATGGGACATGGATAGATTGCATTCAAGATCAGCCAGAAACGCAATCTGCCGATGGCAGAAGCAAGATATAGCTGCGCAGTGACCACGTTCTGATGAAAGCTGACCACAGCCGCTACATGGTCACAAACTTTGGCATCATCATCATCATCATCATCAGTAGCCCCGACAATCATGAAGTTACCCACTCCGGAGCAGCTGTAAGCATTGAGCTCAAGATGCAATGACAGAAGAAAGAGCCTAAGCGCCAGGCGCATGTAGCCAAGAAGCTTTGGATCCTGCAGAGATGAAGGATTTCCAGCTCCCAGGTGAGAAAACAAATCATCTGCTGCTTAATGATCCGGGGCGGCGCAGCGCCCTAACTTGAAATGGGGAAGTCCTGCCTTCAACCCGACTGGACTTCGTCACCGAATCTCGATGGGTATCCTGACCAAACGTGTCGCCCGGCCTTGGCAAAAGTGTCCGTGAGCTTCAAATCCTGAGCCAGGATTTTTGGTGCTATTTGCCACAAGGAAATCAAGCCCCCCCGCCCGGCCACACACACGCTCAGCTCTAACCCCCAAGCCCTGTAACCCTTAACCCCAAAATCTCCAAAGCGAATTCAACTCAAACTCAAAGTCTTGCTGACCATTCTTGTCCCTACCATGACTATAGAACTATAGTATAATATACCCCCCAAAGCCCAGTCCCTAACATGACTATAGTATTATACAACCCCCCAAACCTGGTCTTGGGCTCCGAGGATCTCTCCTGCACTTGAGCCCTCTTTGGTGCGTCTTTAAAGGGGTTCCGAGGGCCTAAAAAAAGGGCCTTATTGGAATAAGCTAGAAAGAGCTTTGGGAATTTACATTGCATGGGGTTGGGGCTATAGGATTATAGGGGCGTCTTCTTGCTAATTGTGCAACCTTCTATATTGTGCTGGAAGCAAGACTGTCCGAGGTACCAGTAGGTTGATAACAACCTATCTTGTCCGTACTATGCGGGTGGTTGTTCATGTCTTTATACGTGTTATTACATACCCTCCGTATTTGCAGTCTTCGGATTGTTTTCGGTTACTAGTGTAGAGTCTAGTCAAACTGCAGCTCCCTTCAGGCCACTGCCGTGTTCTCCATGAGCCACCCGATCGCAATGCGCTCGTAGAAGGCCTCCGAGTGGGTTCTTTCCCGTCTAGCTCCTGTGGCATTCTTTTTGCATCCCGACTGGGGGATCCTGTTCCATTCTACATCCAAGACCTTGCACGAAAAGGTTCCCTCCCTTTAGGTAAACCATTTTAGCCCGTCAGCTTCTGCATGTACGATGCCCAAAGACTGAAGCTCCACCCATGTGCATCACTCTCCTGGCTAAGGGTTCAAGCCCTCCGACCCAACTCAGGACGTCGCATCAGCAGGACCAAAAATCATAGGATGGCGTGCAAGGACTTCAGGATACTCTTCAACTCTCCGCACATGAACAAACGTGGGCACATTAAGATTACCGCGGGGTTCTGCGCACATAACTGTAGCGGGCAAAGCCAGCTCCTGAAACAACTTTTGGCCTTAACTTTGAGCCGTGCCACATGTCTAGGATAATTTTAGAAACAACCAGGTACACCCCAACAAGTACGCTGAGACTACCCCGCTACCCGAAGCCTCATAACCCCAACATTCCTTCAGCCTCGTCTTCTTTGCGCAGCAAGAAGTAGTAGATCTCCCACCTTGAGGGTTAGCGGATCGGGAAAATGCTTCCCAATTTCCCAGTTGGTGTCGAGGCTGCTCAGCACGAGGGAGGCATTCAACGTGTGTGACATTTCACGGAACAGTACCTAAAGCCCAGAAACTCCGTAGCCTTGAAGTGCAACAAATCCTTAAAACAAACACAGGATCCAGGGGTGATATTTCTTCCGAGATAAGATGGCTGCTTAAGGCATGATATTTGAATCTCAAAGGTTGCCAAGGTCTCCAAAGAACCCCTTAATCCAGGATCTGCCTGGAAGTCTAAGGCATATAGTTGAACGAAGAGGCTTTTGAGTCTCTAAAGCTGCTCTTCCCACCGAGCAGCTGCTTCGCGCTTGCCGTGCAGAAATCATCCTCCTCGGCCGACTGGGAGCCGAGAAATGAGAGGTATTGAACTAGTCTCGGTGCTGGTAGGAGGGTGGTCGTCGTCGTCGTCGTCGTAGTAGTAGTAGTAGTAGTATAGTAGTAGTATAGTAGTAGTAGTAGTAGTAGTAGTAGTAGTAGTAGTAGTAGTATAGTAGTAGTCCTAGTCGTAGTGGTAGTGGTACGTTGTAGCACCAGAAGTGGCACAGTAGCAGCAGCTCTAATAGTCGTTAGTGCTGGAGGTGGTGGCTGTGCTGCTGGCAATTACGGGGAATCATGTTTGGCACCGTGGGATTGCTCTCAAGCTTGTCGAAGTGATACGGCTGACGATGCATTTTCGAACTAAAACGCTTCGTAGTAGGCTTCATGTTGACGACACGTTCACCATGAACGACAATCGTCACCACAGTCATAATCATAGTATCAAAAGTAATGCTAGTAGCAAGGAATGCAACCTTCAACCAGGAGTGTGACGATGCGTGCTGCCTGGAATGGTCTGGCTCAGGATGCAGGGTTGTCGGATGGGGAGGACCCACAAAATAAACACAGGGTCGAGCGATTAGCGTTTGCGATCATGTAAACCTCACCTGCTGTGAGTCGGATGTCTTGTTCTGGCGGTCATTGCAAATCTTTGCGTGAATCTGACACGTCATGTAGGCACCTTGTCGTTGTTGATGAAGTGGAACTATCTGTTTGGACATAGAGAAGGCCTACATACAAGGTCCTGGCCAGTTCGTTCAACATTGGGGCTCGGGCGTTGCAACACCACTCAACCAGAACAGGCCTAAATAGCCTGCCCCTAAACCTGGGAGCATGTGCCACAAAGAGGATCACTGCCTGAACGACCGAAGCCACACCTTTTCCAGTGCACGCCCTTGCTTGCTGCCAACTTTGGGCACGCGGTCCTTTGCCTTCGTTTTGGGGTGTTAAGGGGGCGTCTAGGACTGCCAGGGGCCCACCAATGTCTGACCTGTGCTATAGTCAAAAGGAGTGTATACCCAGACTTCATGTAGTACATCCCATGCACTACATCTTTTCGTCCCCTGTAGGATTTGCACCGAAATCAGCTATACATGAGGAGTCATACTTCAGGATAGGTCGCCTTCAGGCCACCTAAGCCTGAAAGCCAAAAACCGTGTAAAGAGCCGTCAGCGCATCGGTGCAGATTGAAGACCTGCACCTAAGTCAGGAGGAGCTGTGAACCCCAGCCTCACCTAATTCCAAAAGCTTTAGACTCCAAACTCTCTAAACCCTGAAACCTAGACTAAACTAAAGTTAAACCCTTAAGCCAACTACGCTGGGCCCTTGGGTTTCAGGCAACTGGAGAAAAACAGCTATCTACAATCTACCATGTATATGCAACCCTAAGCCCTAAACCCTAAACCATGTGTATACATGCGCATGTAAAATATGCGGAAACCAGCATCAGCTCGGTAGTGCAAAATCTGGTTCTTCTGCATGTCTCGGCAGCGGCAATACAAGTCATCGGAACCACCATTACGTCGTAGTCAGCATCAGTGTCTGCATCAATATCGGTACCAGTATCATCATCATCACCATCCCCTTCACAAACACCTGAAGCGACCAGAAAGCCTGAAATCATCTTCAAACATATTTCCCAATACGGACAAGTTTCAGTATTGTGATGTTGACGATAGGTAGCACATTGCTGAAGCCGTCTGCTCTATCAGAATAGTTTCCTTATGGCTTCAATTTCAAGTTGTTGGCCTCCCGTACTCGAATTTTCAGGAACCCGTTAAGACCTGCATTGGAAGCTCAATGGCCTTCGAGTGCAAGCCCCTAAGGGTTAATCTCAGGGTTGCTATAAAGCGGCGCCACAACGTTCCCAGAAGGGCCACTGCCCAAGGTTCCTATAGAGTACTATAGAGGATGGATCCGAAATCTCTGGCGCGGGGCTCAAACCTGACGGGCAAACTCACAAATAGCTACAACTACAGCATATATATATATACATATAGAGAGAGAGAGAGAGAGAGAGATATAGATAGATAGATAGATAGCTAGATAGATAGATAGATAGATAGATATATGCATGCAAACCCCGAACTGCTGCAACAACATGAACCGTACACGCATGCCGGGAAGTATTTTTCGGGTGGAGTGGGCTTGGCTTGCTCGGGTTCAAGCATATCGCTTCTGGTTGTTGAGACTTGACCCTCGAGCTCCTCCTTGCTTCTTATGCCAGTCTGTCTTCGCACCTCGGCCTCAACGCAGCAGTCGGGGTGTCCGCGCCGATTTCGAGGTCTCGAAGAGGTCCTATTCATGCTGGGGCTCCGAATCTTGTAGTGTTGCAGTTCGCAATCTGATCGAGGCAGGAAAGTCTTGGCGTAGTTGTTGACTCGTAGGGATCTGCTACAACTATCAGTTGCTATGGTTATATTTCATTTAAAGCATGACAACTTCCAAGCTCCCCGCGTCCAAACAGCGAAGGAGGGTCAGCTGTGGGCACACTTCGAAACAGGGGCGGTCGTGGATATCAGCATCAGTTGTTCCTTCAAAGCCACCAAGGAGCAGCCAGGCATCATGAGCATCAGCTGCAAGCCTACTTGTGTACGAAAAGCAAGCACCATCAGCATCAGTCACGACCCTGCTTCCCAAGCACGCAGCCAGTATCATAGCGTCTGTTGCGGGGCTGCTTGGTACCCGCGAAAGACAAACAAGCGCCATTGGCATCAGTCGCAGGCCGCTTTAAACCTTCTGAAGCCACTAAAGCATCACCATCAGGTGCGGGCGTGCTTCCAGCCCACGAACGAATGGCCAGCATCATCAGCATCAGCTGTGGGCCTCCTCTGAATCCACGACCGCCCAGCCAGCATCATCAGCATCAGCTGCAGGCCTCCTTTGCATGAACGACCGTCCTGCCAGCATCATCAGCATTGGCTGCAGGCTTCCGTCCAAACCACGAACGAGCAGCCTGCATCATCAGATTCTCCTGTAAACCACGAACGAACAGCAAGCATCATCAGCATCAGCTGCGGGCCTGCTTGCAACCCGGGACGGAGCAGCCAGCATCATTGGCATCAGGTGCTGGCCTGCATCCAAACCAGGATAGCGCAGCCAGCATCATCAGCATCAGCTGTGGGCCTTTGTCATCCTCCGTCGTAAACACGGACGAACAATCACTAGCTGTGGCTACCCTCGCGCTCATCAGTTCTTTTGGATGCAGGCCCGGGAAGAAAAGGGCGCCCATGATCAGCATCTGCTGCAAGCCTCCGTCAAAACCAATAGCAGTAGCACAAGCGGCCAGCATCAGCATCGGCTGTGGAGGACCGTGCTGCGCACGAAACGCCAATGTCATGAGCTTATAGTGCGCAAGCCTTTTGCTAAGCCTCAGGTAGTGTGAGTATCAGCCGAATGCCAAGGGCTTCACATCCACGCAACGAGCGAACAGCATCATCGGCATCAGCTGCGGGCATTGCTCCAGGCGACGACCGACCAGCCAGCATGCTTAGCATCAGCCGCACCAGCTGCAGCCTCTCCCACACCACAAAGGAACGCATTTCGACTCGTCTTCTGTCATTGCAGATGAAGGCATAGATTCTAGTGACTCTAGTGAGCCCGGTAGGATTCCACGGGGTCTGTGTGATTGTTGATGGGAACAGACGGCGTATGCGATCACGCATAGTTTCACATCATGACAGAAGCGGCCAAGACACCAACACAAGCCAATCCGACCTTCTCCAGCGCCCCCCAAAGACCAAAACGAGGTAAGAACGACAAACAAGTAGAAGTGATGAGCCCACCCCAAAAACGTCTCAAATGTGTCGGGGTGAAGGATGTAGGAAGCTACGTCCAGTGTTCTGGGGCTTAGGCAGGAGGTTTTCACGGGTACAAGTTGATTTGAGGTGCATGGCTTATTGATGCGCGGCTGGGGATTGTGTGAAACAAGACAAGGGTCTATACTATTACAAACAGTCACGACCAGAATCATACTTTCATGCTAACATCCAGCAAAGCCAGCATTCTCGTAATAGCAGTAACGGTTGAGTTGAGAAGCTTAGACATGACCACTCCAGTCGTCATATTTATACCTAGTCATGACTGTACCTGTCATGATCAGCTGGTGCCAACAATAAACTTCAATTTCGTGTAACCATGATCACCGCCAACACCCTAAAACTAATCCCCATGCCCTACACCCTCAAACCCTAACCATCGCTATCGTCATCATCATCATCATCATCATAACTAATCATCACCACGTGTGTAGTCCTCGGAGGCTTTGTGGCGCAGGCGGCTGCTAACAGAGCCCAATCGCGTCAGTTCCTCGTCGAAATTGCCCGATTTTGGGTTTGGAAATCAAGAGGTTTAGGCCGGGTTTAGGGTTTAGGGTTTGGGTTTAGGGTTGAGTGCAGTCTAGGCTTGCAGGGCTTAGGAGTCAATGGTTTAGACTTCGAGGGTTCGTGGGTTCGTGGGTTTAAGCCGTGCATCTCGAACCACGGAAAACCTACATGTTGAAAGACTAAAATCAAAAGAAATCATGATCAGGAACCCAAACAGTTAACAGGTGGGTTTCAGGGGTTAACGTACGCCCCAAATCGTTTATCTTCAGGTCTGAAGGGCTTCAGTTGTTGGTTGGGGTCCGGTTGGGGTTAAAGTTTACGCTCTCACAACCCGGACATGCCAGGCGAGGTCAATGGTACGTGGTCGGCGTGAGACAGGAGCAAGGACCCCTAGCTGCTGGGGTTAAAGTTTAGGGTTTGGGATTAGGATTTCATGACTTCGGATCTAGGCCTTGAGAGAGCTTCAGGGCTAGGATTGTCAGGGTTTCAGGGTTTAGGGGTGAGGGTCCAGGATCGTAGGATAGAGGCTTGGAGGGCATAAGGTGTACGTTGTTTTGGGTTAGGATCCAAGGGTTTCGGCTGTGAGGCCTCGAAAATTAGATATGTTGGGTCCAGGGCTCATGGATCTAGTCTTGCACGGCTTGATGCTGCATATATCTTGGGTTCAGGATTCAATGGTTCGGGCTGTTTAGGGCTTGAGCGCTTATGGGTTGAAGTTCTAGCGTAAAAGTCCGATGGTAGTAAAGCTACTGTTGTGGCGTCTGTCCGGATTGCCCCGAAGAGGAAGGCCGTAGCTGGTTGTGTGAAATAGCAACAATATAACAATCACAGTAATAATATTAGTAGCATGCACAGGTGAATAGAATATCAACATCAGAACTGAAGCATTTTCAAACGCTGGGAATGCCTTGCTGAACTCCACCGCCGGGATCGTGGTCAGCACAGGAATTGCAGCCGAGGGCATCCTTGTCGAAAGTGCAGTGTCAAAGGTCAACTCAGCCCAAAACCTCTTTCTGTGAATTCTAAGCCCAAACTTTGAGGATTTTGATTAAACTTTGGTTCTCCCACATTTCGGCACGGGGTCTTCATACATGAGGCCTGAACATTTGCACTCGTGTTTTGAGTAGCTGCATCTCACAACCTTTTAGGCAGCCTGAGAAATACTATTGCTGCTATTGATCGGCTACTGTATTGAAAAGTAGAGGGGCCTGGGGCAAACGGACTTCTAGGCAGGGACCAATGCAACGAGAAAAATAACTTAAGCGTGATCATGCTTGTAGTCGTGTAGAGACGACATACCCGAGACACACGCGACCCTAGCTGTTATCGCTCGTAACACGCGTGCGGTTTTAGGGTTTAGGGTACATGTGCGCCTCAAGATCAGTAGTTTCCAAACTGGAAACCCTGAGCCCTAAAACCAAGCACCCTAAGGCCCTAAATCTTTCAGGAAGCCTATCGGGACGCCTTCCAACAACCCCTCGTCCGAAAGCTGAACGACCCTATGCACATCCTACAGACTGCGAGAACCCAAATTGTATGTATTCGCCCGCTAGGACCCATCGAACAACCCTGGATCCAAAACAGAAAATCCGTACAGTTGGACAAATTATGTACAGCAGTCATAAAACGCTGAGAAAAACCCTATAGCGCCCTCAAGGATCCTATCCTGTACAACCCTTATGACCCGGCGCCCCCACCGCCGAGGCCAACCCACGGAGTCCTCGTCTTACCAGCTCCCTTCGTCTCCATCTGCTCTTGCGCTGACGCCAAAGTGGCAGAGCGGTCTTTTTGCCTCAGCTTCCGCGAACTTTCAGAGAAGCAGAGTGTGGGGGTTCTGGGGAATGTATGCTTGCACCAGAGAATCAGAATTTCGGTTCTAGGGTTTCAGATCTTGGTGTAAACTTCTCTGGTAGAGGGATAGAGAGGGAGGCTTGGAACTGTTTGCCCTGGCAGTAAGGCTGAGTACTCCGGGGTTGGGGAATGTTGGGTTCATGGGCGTCGGGTCTACACCTGTGCAAGATTCGGGGTTGAAGGCTTCTGGGCTGTTGGGAACATTCTCGCCGGATAGGGCTGTATGACTCGCATGGTTCGGGCTACTTTCCTTCGCATGTCAGGTCTGTCCTCTGGGCATCTTGTTCTAGTGTGTTCGCTTGCGGTATTAGTTCGACGTCCCCTTACATGTCTCCAGTGTCATGAAAGGATCGGTTGATTGAAAAACCTCCACACACTCTCGATTTCAAAGCCACGGCAATCGCACGCTCTCGCGCTGACAGGGAACAGCAGTCCTTTTGCTTGCCATGTTGAAGCTGCATGAAGCTGCGGCGGCTTCAACATGCTTGGCCTTCAACCTCCTATGTGCTTTGAAATTAATACGGTCTTCAGCCTAAGGCACAGCACGTAGATGTAGTTGGCCCACTCGTTGCCGATGGGATTGTCCTCCAAGTCTATCCTGTCCAAATTCTCAGGAATGAATCTGACAAAGTTCTTGTATCGTTGTATATATTCTACTACAGTTATTCTGTTATAGTATACTAAAATACACAACACAACACTACACAATACTCTGCTATGCCATGCTGTGCTATTCCTCCTCGCGCTATGAATCGAAAATACTGGAAATCCGTGCATCCGGAACTCAGAAACCTCAAAACATTCAACTGAAGCTTTTTCACAAGGGCTCAGTCAGCTATTGGCCTCAAAAGAGCCTCAACACTCCCGGAAACTAGGGGTTTTGGGTTTAGGTTCTTGCCAGCCAGTTTGTCCATTACGCCGCAAGCCTTTCTTATACCGATTTCCCAACAGCCCCAAGCCATGTCGTAAATCACCCCAAACCCGAAAACTCCATAAGCCCAAAACTCCTAAACTCTGAACTCCTAAACGCTATTAGCCCTCCGTAAAACATACATCACACTGCGCCTCTGCACGACGAGGTTCACACGAAGGAGGTCAACGAGCCTTTCTTGAAAAAAGAAATCGCGCAGAGGAAATCTTGGAGGAGGGATCCTTTCAATTTAAGGGATCCCTTTTTGGCCTCTAAGGGCTCTTTCAAGGGATCCCTTGAGGGCTCTTTTAAAAGGACCGATGAGGGTTCGCAAAGAAATACGTACTGCAAGGGCCTTAGTGATTTCAAGGGCTCCGGTTAAACGGGTGTATAGTACGGGTTTCTATTTGGGTTCCAGGGTATGTCGGGCCTTTGTAAACGGACTAAGGCTTTGGGATTATATTCTACTGTACGTATATATAGGGACTATAAGGGATATACGATTACTATGGTTAATTGATCCGACCCCTATATGGCTGGGGCTGTGGGTTTATGAGGGTTTAACTTTGCAAAAATGAACATCATAACATTCTTGCAAATATGTCGGCGAAGGAGCTTTGGTGCAGAAACTCTGGCATGCTTGGGAGGCACAATGTAGGGGCAGTGATCCCAGGCCGGATCTGTGTTTCTTGCAAAACAACTTTCCGAGCAGGGGGGCCGCAGTGCACATGTCCTGGCGTATCTACTAGGTGCCGACGCCGAAAGCGCCTGTAGTGTACTAGGGTTTAGGTTATAGTTGCAAGCCAGCTTCAAGGTATTCTTGTCAGCCCTTAGCCCTTCGGCAAAGCCTCAACCCCCCCCCAACCCTCCTGCTGAAAAATCCGAGAGTCTTGACTGCCCCAACTTGCCCAATGTGATTCTTGGCAAGCATGAATTCCTGAGCCATTTGGGTATGTATAGGGTTTCATTGGAGGTCCCGCAACGCATGCTTCCCGACCCACGCAATCTTTGTTGGGTTGAGGCCAAGGCCCTTGCAACTTTTCCTTCGAGGTGCAGGGGTGGGGACACATCCACATCCTAAACACTGTTGCTAAACACTTAACTTTCAAGCGAGAACAGCAGCCAGCAGATTGATGCCGGCATGAGTTTCTCGGTTAACTCGGGAACTACATGAAGGAGCTGTTGAGACCAGAGCGGCCCCAACACTCTTTGCAATGAGACGATTGCTGGATGCCAACGCTTGTGCCACCTAAAAACACGTTCCCGCAAAAACAGTACGTAGGTGAGTAGCCGTCCCCAATTTCAGTGAAGCCCTCTAAGCCCTCTTTGCTACTGGTGGACTCAAGTCTCGCCAGCCTACGACCTGCAATCATCTTGACCGAAGCGAAATTGCAGCACCGATACCAAGGCCGCTCTGTGGAGAACCCGAAGCCCTAAAACCGAAACCCTGACGGACAAAGATCCTAAACCGTAAACTCCTAAACCCTAAACCCCTAAACCCCCAAACCCCCAAACCCCTAAACCCCTAAATCCAAAACCCCTAAACCCCTAAACTACAAGGGCACCTCACTTAAACTTAAGGGATGTGGGGATTTCTAACCTGCAGGGGCAAGATGCCAGCAGCGCCGGATGCTCCAGGAGGGCCTGGCAAGGTAGCTTGTCTCTTCGCTTCGTGTGCTTAGGGTGTATAGGGTTTATAGGGCTTGGAGGGTTTAGGGCTTATGGGGCTTAGAGGGTTTAGGATTTAGAGGGCTTAGAGGGTTTAGGGCCGATTTTTGCGTCCTACTGCGCAAGGACGAGCCCCTTAGGGTTCGGGCTTAGTCGAAGGCTTGGGTCGAGGATAGTTGGGGGAGGTAGGGCTTGATAGCAGTGTAGCAGTATCGTATGTTGCATATGCAACCTTATGTATACGCATGTATATATGTAACATACAGTGACAGACTATGGCTGTAATTCAACAGAGTTCGGATTCTCGAGCTGAAACCCGGAGCCCTAATCGCCCGACGCCATGCCTTGAAGCTTTCGGTTCTTACGGCGAAGGAGGCATCGTGGATAAAGCTAGCTCCCAGCACTCTAACTAATGGTAAACCCGCAGTGCTGTTATAGGGCTTTGAGTAATTCGAACGGGTTACTTCTTCATAAAACCATACTAAGGTGGAATTCTTGGTGTAGAGCATGATTGAAGCCCTATTAGGGAACCTGGATATCGCTTGGTGGCAGGCCCAAACCCTAAAAGGCCTTCATTTCGCTTGAGATCCTGAACTCCAACCCTCGGCCCCTAGCCCCTACATCCTAAACCCCAATAAAACCTCTTCAAGGATCCCCCCCAAAATGGGCAGCTCTCTAAATCCGGGTCTCCTTTGAGGTCCCCCAAATATACTACGGCACCCGTCTAACAAGGATCCAGAAAGGGAACCCTAACTTAGAGAACTGCCCTTGTATAGTACCCTTACAGATCCCTGTAATGAACCCCTAAACAGGAACCCTATATTAGTCCCAAATGAACTGCAACCCCCGGAACCCTATACCCTAAACCCCTAAAGCCCTAAACCCCTAAAGCCCTAAACCCTAAAACCCTAAACCCGTAAACCCCCAAACCCCAACCCAAAACCCCCAAGCTTTGCCTGGCAGAGGGTGTGCACTCCCTCAGATCCGAGGCTGTTGCTGCCTTGGTGCTTTAGGGATTTTATCAAAGGAAACTACAGGTGGGGAGTTTAGGGTTTTAGGGGTTTGGGGTTTAGGGAAACTACAGGTGGGGAGTTTAGGGTATGTATAGGGCTTCTATAAGGCCTCTGTAAGGTATATAGACCTTCTATAAGGCTCCTATAACTGTAACTACCCACCTGAAAATGTCCTAGATTCTAGGGCTTGTCGGATTTAGGGTCAGGGGAGGAAACATCCGCACACATTTTCATAAACTCCAGATCAGCTGCTACAGAACTCCCGTATAAGCCCGTTACACAACTCTGTCAACAAAAAGCCGTAGCAACAATCCCAATGCTCAATGCTGGACCCTAACTCGGGGTTATCCATCTTATGATTGAAGATATATTCCTTGAGTAATCAAGCCTTGAGAAGTTCTGTCTTCAATCCCTAGCGCCATCCCGTGGCATGGACTTTGTGGTATCATATGTTGCAGTCAACGCTAGCATGGTGCAGAAGTGCTAGCATGGTGGGGGCAGCGCCACCACCTAAAAGTTTATACAAATGTCCCTGGTAACTTCTGCATGTGACAGAAACCTTAATTTTTACTGAGCCCTAACCGCTAAACTCTAACCTCTCAGCCTCAACCCCCTAAACCTTCATCTGGAACCCCCCCTCCCCCAAACTGCTGGCCTTAAAACACAACCTTTCAGCTGCTGAGGACGGAACTGACATCTAAGTGGAGAAGATGCCTGGGCAACAAAGATACGACTGAAGCTTCAGCGCTCAAGGTGTAGTGTCCAGCAATTACGGTGTGGGGGGCCGAGAACCCGTGAAAAACTCGATTCTTGGCGTTCTATCAATACTATCGATCATCTGAGCACTGCGATCAGCTCTCATCTCCAACTGTCCAAACCCATATGATGTGGACCTATCGTGTGGAAGCGTACTGTGCTTTCAAGACCGCGGGAGTTCAGATTCAACCACCCCTTCAGAGAAAGGGTGGCGCACCTGTTGAGGAACCTGGAAGGCATCCTTGACCCTCCTACCTTTGGTTAGTAGGGAATGGAAGAATGGTAGTAATGGTACTTATAATAGTTCCCATTCCTCCATTCCCTACTAACCAAAGGTAAGCCCTGTCAACCCAACACACCCCTTTTTGCAATCCCTTTGAAAACCCTGCAATCCAGAAGGGCTTAGGGTTTAGGGTTTAGCATTGGGTGCGCAGGGGCTAGGCAGAACTGTAGAGGGTATTGGGGTTCAGGGCTTAAGGCTCAGAAGCGCCCCCAATCCTAACGACCTCTATGATCCTCCCCGTCAATTCAGTCTCATACCACAAGAGGAGACAATGCCATGAATGCCATGTCCTGAGAATGGCAGTTTCCATTCACATTTCCATATCTGAAGCGAGGCATCAACGCCTCAAAGGAGGGTTGTTTCCTAAACCCTAAACCCTAAACCTAAGTTGAAAAATACCCCTAAACCCTAAACCCTAAGTTGAAAAAACCCCTAAACCCTAAAGCTAAGTTGAAAAATACCCCTAAACCCTAAACCCCTAAGTTTCAAAATCCCTGGGCCTGTCCGCACGCAGTGCCGCGGCGACGCCTCGGAGGGCCGCGCGGCGGAGGCCCAGGCCGGCTCCCGACAAGTTCAGGTAGCTCACCTCAGAGGGTTTAGGGCTTAGGGTTTAGGGTTTAGGGTTAGGGTTTAGGGTTTAGGGTTTAGGGCTTAGGGTTTAGGGTTTGGGTTTAGGGTTTGGGGTTTAGGACCTCAGAGGGTTTAGGGCTTAGGTAGGCGTGGGTTCAGGGTCTATAGGGGCTTGGGGTTTAGGGCTTAGGGCTTAGGGTTTTAGGGGTTTCGGGGTTTAGGGTTTGCGGATTCCTCTGATGGCCCAGCGGCATAATCGTCGAGTCTACTATGGAAACTCATATGCCATAGCAGGGATTATGGCGAATTCAATGACCGCCTTTCCCGTTGCAATCTCACGGCGAAAAAAAACTGTCACGACCACTGCACGTGTGTAATCTCTGCTTGGTCTGAACACAACCGTCACTTAGTTGCCTGGGAGGATTCTTTCATAGATGAGCAGAGTTTCATTGCTGGGCTTTACGCTTCTTGGCCTTCGAAAGCGGGTGAAGCAGTACAGTACATTGAGAAGAGTACTTGAAATCAGTGGCGGCCAAGACTCGTTACTGCATTAAGTTGTAGACCTGCAAGCATAAAGATGATCAACGGTCATCACCACTGAAAGTCACGTGTCGTCGGCACCAATATGCCCACTGTCGCCACCACCGCCCGCAAAGACTGCACGACTACAAGTACTCTTCCTGTTTTTCCGGGCTACTAAAACCTCGTCCTTCCTTGTTCAGCACTGGTCTCAGTGTTGACGCATGTTGGGTTTTGGGGTCTATGGTTTCCTTAGAAAGAACTCTTATAGAATCCCTTGAAAAAACCGCGAGCAACCCAAGAGTGTCAAAGAAGAAAGCGGCGAACTCCATCTCAATGCGTCAGCCAGCACATGCCTTGTCGAGGCCCTGAGAAATCCCAGCTAGACGGAATGGTCGCAAGAACAAATGATTCAGCGTCTAGGTGCTGGAACGCATCAGACACAACATCCTAGTGTCAAACCCAAAAGAGAAGCAAGGCTTACGGAAAGCCTTGAGCATGTTGCAGAACTACACGTGAGATACAAAGTGAGGCGCATTCGGCCCTCGCGCGAAGAATTCGGCCATCAAGTTTGCCTCCAATTGCAGTCTTGGGGTTGAGGTACAGTCAGAAAGCTTGTGAGAGTGCCCGCGTGTGTATTTAATTTTTACTTCTCGACTCCCGCAGCTTGGCGAAACGGACCTGTGTTGAAAAGGGGCTGTCCCTGCTTGCGATGTCCGTTGAGCACTATATGCAAACTGGGTTGAGGTTCAACCCTACACCCTGAACCGTTCATTATCATTAGGGAATCGGTTTTGAGCAGCCCATCGGCTTTGAAGTGCTTGCACTTCCTAGGTTCGGACATTCTAGGCAAGGCTCTTGGTGCTTAGCTCGTTGGAAGTGAAGCCTAAGTTCGAGGGCTTTTAGGGTTTAGGGTTTAGGCGTTCAGCACATAGGATATAGTACGACTGTCGGCCGTCCTCGAACGTTTGTGACGCACGGAGCCTTGTTTGGGTTCTCAGGTGCCAAGATGACAAGCCTCTTTCTATGGGGTATGGTGAACGGCGGGATGCCTAGGTACCTTGACGTGACAAGTGAGACTCTGTAAGGGTTAGGGTGAGGGTTTAGGCTGAGTGAAGGGATGCCGCAGCCTCCGCAAACTTGTCGGCTTAGGTGCGGACGGTGTGCCAACATTTCAGGGCATAAGTGCAGGACACTAAAATGGCAAAGCCCTAAACCCTAGATTCTAGACTTTCTCTAAACCCTAAATGCTAACCCCTACGCCTTAAAAGCACGCCGGAGCCAAATACATCGACCAAAAACCTAGCCTTGAGCCCTACGCTCTGCATCCCAAACCACAAACCCCAGACCCAGGAGGGTGCAGTAGTATTGGGACCAAATCTCCACAATTGGGGTATACTGTACTATACTGTACGATACTACACTATAATGGACTGTGGCTTGTCGGGGGCTAGCCTCTAAGGCTTCAGGATTTAGATTTTAGGTCTCTAGGTTAAGGCGCAGACTGGACTGAAGGCGCGCCATTTCTTGCGGAGGCTCTTGCTTCAGGAGAGATTGATGGGTACATACATGCATACACATATGTCTAGGTGTCTGTAGCTGTGCCTTTACATACACATGCATGCACTGTTATTTCTCCGTACACCTATGCATATATTATATTATATTACATTACATTATATTATATTACATTACATTA
>CAJNJA010092052.1:0-19660 GCA_905231915.1 Symbiodinium necroappetens
AAACCCTAACAAACCCTAAGCCCTAACAAGCCCTAAAGAATCCGAAACCATCACCCCGACACTTGAAGACTACTCCCTGTACTAAAAACCTCTCAATTTGAACACTTTTTTCTCAATCCTACACTCCCCCCAACAACCCACCCTAGAACCTTCAACCCTTGAAACCCTAGCAAACCTTAAACCCTAACAAACCCTAAACCCTGAACATTTAACCCTAAACCCTGCACCCTAACCCTGAACCCTAAACCTTAAGCCCTAAACGTAAAGCCCTTAGCCAAGACAAAAACCTTACCACCAGCACTTGTCCTTAACCTTAACTCCAAAATGACTTGTTTACTTAATGGTAAGGTGCTTCTTTGTTTGTTCTTAAACACCATAATGAGGAATATACCATAATTCACATAGTTTAGGGTCCTTAAGGTAATGCTAAGCATTTATATCATCAGCAGCATGGAGGTACTTTGCGGCCGAAGTCTTCAGGAAAACCTGGACCCTAAAGAACCTCACAGCTTTAGGGGTTCCATCTTATGACTTCCTTACATATAGGTCCTTTGAAAGGTAGGATTTTCAGGGTTTAGGGTTTAGGGTTTAGGTACAAGGTAGGTTTTTCAGGGTCCAGGCAAGTCTCTAAGTAAGTATATATATACATATATAAGTATATAAGTATACCTAGACTTTACAGGTACATGGAGCCTCAAAATAAGCTGTGGCCTTTGTTGGCAAGTCCTCCCAGGGATCTTCCCCCGGGCCGGCGGCTGCATTCTCGGGCCGCTGAAGGGCACCGACCCATCCCTGACCAAGTCTTGTGGGTTAGGGTTTAGGGTTTCGGGGGTTGGGGTTTACCCAAACCCCAAAGAACCTACCCTTTTTTAAGGACTTATAGAAAGAAGTCATAACAAGGATTGAAACAGGGGGTCTACGGTGATGTGTGCGTTTGTCGCAAAGTAAGGATGTGGGTGTAGTATTTCTTTGGTCGTTTCGAGCCTACATAGGGTTTACGGTCCTCTGCTCCCTGCAGCTGGAGGTCACCGGACCCTTGATGTAGAGTGGCTATGTGATGTAAAGACTTGAAAACGACACGAAATTGTAGCCAACCACTTTAATTCAACACAAAGGCACATTGACGGAAATGCAAAATTGAGCAACCACGTAAAACCCGACATAGCTCTCTACTGGGAACCCAATTTCCTGTCAACCGGCCACAGAAGACGATACAACCCTGCGCCCTACATTGGCGAGGCCTCTATGGCTTTCGAAGGTTCGCCACCAGCCCTGCGTAGCAACTCCTTCGGGCAGTACTGCTTAGTTTGAAGAGCAAGCAAGCTTGATGGTAGTTCCAAAGTCGGTGCTTTGCCCCGAGGCTATGATCATGAGAAGCCCTTCGTAGATACCTACACCCTAGGCTTTGGCCGCCCCGGCGTTGTTTCTGGTTGTAGGGTGGCTCTTTTTGTCCCTGTGGTGTGGCGGACCTTTTCTTCCTTGAGGTTTGGCGGGGGTCTTGCTTCAAAGGGTGTGGTGGGGTCCCTGTACCCAAATAGTAGATACTTAGGCCCCAAAGTGCCCATATAGGCTCATTTTGGGATTACGTTCGGGCCAAAGTATACTATTTGGGCACATGCACCCTTATAGGGTCTGGGTAAGCCCACCTTTTCGTTTCCCGTATGTGACGGGGCCCTCTTGTGCCATATGGGTGAGGCTGGCCTTTTTTCTCGCGTCGGGTCTCCCTTTTGCGGCTTAGGGCGTTTTAGGGTTTATCATGGGGAGGCTGCGGACGGCTTCTCCTCTGCTTGTAACTTTTGGGCTTTGGAGCTGTACCCCTCTCGTGTTCTTGATGTTCATGTTCCACCTACACACCGAGGGCCGTCCCTTCAGACAAAACGTTTCGGTACGTACATCGGGCCCCCGAATCCCAGACTTGAACCCCAAAACTCAAACAAAAAAACGGCAACCCCACAAGCCCAAAATAGATCGCTTTAGGGAAGCCTTTCGTTGAAGGATCTTCAAGGATCCTTCTGAGGAGCCCCAAACCCCTGAACCCTCCTTCAGAGATCGGCTGGCTGCTGGGCCAGAGCCGGCATGCCGAAGCAAGGCGTCCAGGAAGTAGAAGAGCTGATGGGAGTCGGGGAGTAGGGTTTAGGGCTAAGAGATTTGGGCTGGAGGAGAGAAGTTTGCTCTGAGGGACCTGCGCGATTGAAGGATTTAAGGATTCGGGGTTTTCAGGGTATTGGGCCTAGGGTTTTGGATTCAGGGTTATTAGGGACAGCTGTCCTGACATTTTCAATGTCTCAGCTGATCGCAGAATACCAGGCGCCGCTGCGGTTGAAGTTTCTTTACATGTATTACAGGGTCCTAGCCGCAAAATCTGTTAATCCAAACGGGAGCTACATCGGAGATTATAAGTACATATTCATTTCGAGGTTTACTAAAGCATCCCTGCCGTTCCAGCATAACACTGCCCTGTTCTGCCTGCCCTGGGAGAGAAAAGGAGGGAGATCTTCTGACAGGCTTTACAGCTGATCGAATGATTTCAAGACCACCTCAGCTTCAAAAAGCAAAGCTAAACCAGCGCACACTAAACACACAGGTAGTTCTCTGAGTTGGGGTCCCTTTCCAGGTCCTGTTATTAAATCAAAAGGGTGCCGTACGATTTTAGATCCTAAGCCCTAAACCCTAAACCCCCTAAACCCTAAACCCCTAACCCCTAAACCCTACGCCCTAAACCCTAAACCCCTAAACCCTAAACCCCTAAAGCCGAGATGATCCTAAGCCAGCCCTCTGACTCTCATTCTAGGACATTTTCAGGTGGGTAGTTACCGCTATAGGAGCCTTATAGAAGGTCTATATACCTTGTAATGGCCTTATAGAAGCCCTATATACCCTAAACTCCCCACCTGCAGTTTCCTTTAACCCCTTAAACCCTAAACCCCAAACCCTAAACTCCCCACCCTGTAGTTTCCTTTAACTCATAGCCCTCGGGGAGCGACCTGAGGTGCACCCTCTGCGAAGCCTGGTCCCGCCAGCAAGCGCTTCCTGGAAATTTGTACATCTTTGAGCCCTCGCTTTTGGAGAAGGACGAGTTGGACCCTGAAGGGTTTAAGGTTCAACTACCATACTGGGGATTCATAGTGTATTAAGGGTTAATGGCGCCGATTTCTCCGGGTCATTTGGTCTTTAACCCTAACCAGAAACCCTGAGTCCCCCTGGGGCTCCAAATAGCCCAAAGTAGGTCCTATTTATAGACTTTAGGCCCCAAAGTAGGTACCATTTGCATACTTGGAGCCCTTGGGAACCTAAACTTAGTATATCCCTATTAAAATCTACTGTAGTTGCAACTGCCAAACTCTCTCGTTCACGGCGAATCTAGGCTCGAATTCCAGCTTGGGGTGCGGCCTTCTGTGAAAAGACGAAAAGAAGACGGGATAAGGGTTTACCGCACAGTATAGGGTTTAGGGTTTAGAGTCCAGAGCTTATAGGGTTTAGGGAAAGACAAGAAGAAGACAGGATAAGGGTTTATAGGGTTTAGGGTTTACGGACTAGGTTTAGGGTTGTCCAGTATCATAATTAGGCGAACTGAAGGTTCCTCCACAAAGGTAGAAGGATGCCTATTCTACCACTAAGTTGAGCCAAGTGCTGGCTCCGATCATAAGTCCGTCGTGCCTCTGAACAACCCCAAACGCCAGCTCAAGAAGCAAGAGCAGTACATACTGTAGGGACCTGAATACTTAGAATAAGGGTTTGGGGCTCTTTTATAATTCAAGTATAATCCCGGAACCCTAAGGGTAATTCCTTAGGCCTCTCCCTCTCTCTCTATTATATATATATATTGCCTAACTTTGCCTTCACCTGGCGTCGGTGCATTGACCTAACAAAACTCAGCACAAGCCCACCCGGAGAGATAATTCGTCGCTTAAATCGTCAACCCCGACCTTCCAACACAAGCGCACCCATGTTTAGGCTTTAGGGTTTAGATCAATCGGCAATGCTCAAGTTCAGCCAAGCTTCGCTTGCTGACCGCTGTAGGTGCCTGCGACGACCTTCGCGGTTATACAGGCGACTGTTTATTTTGGGGTCCAGAGAACTTCGAATTTAGGTCTTTGCCATACACACCAGAAGGCAGACAATACAAGACCCTGGCGTCTCGAACCTGCGATGGTCAAGAATATATGCAACCCCCTATGTGCCCGAAGCCCTTGTGGTAGGTAGGGGATCCTTGCGAAACGGGAAATGCTTGAAAACAACAAAATCCCGTTGTTGCAATTTTACAAGCCAACATTGTGGTTTCCGAAAATAGGGGACCCTAATATAGTGCCCTAAATAGTAGGATCCTTATTATGAAGGATCCCAAAATAGGGCACCCCTAATTTTCGGAAAGTCCCACATGTACTAAGCAGCCGAGCCGACCTGATATGCCACTGCTTCGAGAAGCGCGTGCCTCCGAGCAGCCTCAGATCATCAGGGAGGTACAGTACGCGAAACTAGGCAAACTACGGTTGATGATGTAAATCCTGCATGACCCATAATAAGGAATGGACCATAATACCCATAGTTTAGGGTCCTCAAGGTAATGCAGGATTTAGATCATCAACAGTATGGAGATCAGTGGCAACTAGCCCTGGAATGCAGCACCCATGAACCCTAAACCCCTAAGCCCCCGGTGTGGTGAAGACATTCTGGCGTCTCTTGCGCCCAGCATCCTGGCCTGTCCCTAAGGGTCCAAGTACCAAATAATCATATACTCTTCCCAAGACTAACCTACAAAACTACTACCCCTAACCCAAGTACATGATTATTAGGTCCTTTGGAACCTTGGGGCGTTTGGATGTCAACCTCGAAACGAAGTGCGTTCGAGCAAAAATAACTTCGAGCCGGTTTACGGTTGGTTTTGGGGTTTAGCCGGGAAAACTGTGAAGCGCATCGCCTACTGGTTTTCCGTATGTAGCTATGCGTACTTCAGAGAGGTTATTAAAAGGTCACTCGGACCATCGTGCTGTGAATATGTAGACCTTACTCCCCAAACAGTAAGGCTGCCTACCCTACGATGTTCTGAAAACTGCAACGACACATCTTGACATCTTAGCCAAGGCTGCCACATGCCACTGATATAGGTACTTGAACAAGATAATCCTCCAACCGTACACTACATGTTGTGAATTCGAATGCGCGTGTAAGGTACATACATACATTATAGCTCTAAGCCCTAAACCATAAGCCCTAAACCCCAAACCCTAGACCTAAGCTCTCAGGCAGGGTTCAACGGTGCCCTAGCGGCGCTAAACTAAGTCAAACTGCCTTGTGGACCAACCTTCCTTTGCAGACCTGGT
This sequence comes from Symbiodinium necroappetens, assembly GCA_905231915.1. Classification (NCBI taxonomy): domain Eukaryota; class Dinophyceae; order Suessiales; family Symbiodiniaceae; genus Symbiodinium; species Symbiodinium necroappetens. The sequence goes on from CAJNJA010092052.1 coordinate 5,322, forward strand.
GATCCGCAGGCGGGTTCGGGTTTAGGGTTTATATAGGGAGGGTGTGCTTGATCTTAAATGTTTCAATCCTCGGTTCCAGGCTCATCAGCAAGCATCCCTAAATCCTACACTCCCCCACGCTAAACCCTGACCCCTAACTTAAGCCCCAAAAATCCTAAACCCCAAATCCGAACCCCGAACTTGAACCCTAAAATCCTACACCCCTACCCTAACCCATAAACTCCTGAAGCCCCGGGCTCATCATCTCCCAAGGAACTCGCCAGACCAGCGTGAAAGCATTGGCCGTTGCAGGCGAAGCTGCTGCCTCCGCAAGATACTCGGCGCTTTTGGGATGGAGGGATTACACGTTTAGGGTTTCGGATTTAGAGTTTATTCGGATTACCTGTACCCGAAAAGACCTATCTTTTTCAGAAACTACATATAGAAACCATAATAAGGAACCCAAAAAAGGTAGGTCTTTTCGGTTACAGGTAGGATCTACAGACTAAGGCTTAGGGTTTGCAGCCTGTGGACTTTGTTTGGGTGTATGCTCTTAAGGGTCACTAGACTTTACAGGGTTTAGGATAAGTTCCACAAGCATTGCCCGTCAGACTTTGTGTATCTTTCGACAACGGTCGGTCGAACAACAGGAAGACATGACCTTGCCCAGCCGCTGAATATGTGCGCAACACCCCCAAACCGTAAACCGTAAACTGTTCTATTTCTGATTGGTTACACTTACACCAGACATTTCAGGTCCATCACGCAAGATGATGCACAGTGTTTCGTGCAATGTTCTGGTCTTCGTGATCTACCCGAGGATGCTCTAAGCTATACTGAACCTGGGACCCCAGCAACAATTGTAATTTTAGCGGCTTCTTCGGGAGCATCATGACCGAAGATTAAGAACTATTTCTGAGTACCCCTACTTAAACCCGAAACCCAAGTTGCACAGGCCTTTCAAGAGGCGACAACGCATGTTTCTAAAGAGGAGGCCCAAATAAATATCCATATTATCCTTCAGGGCTCACTATGACAAGAAAATACCATATACCCCAATGCCGCATTTGAGTTGTTAAGGACCCATATATATATATACACATGTGTATATATATATATATTCAACCCAGATAGTATGCCCCAAAACCACGTTCGCTCGTGCAGTGTCCTGAAATCCCCCGTGCTGCGATCTGAAAAGACACAGATTAAGTCTTACATCAAAGGCCTTTTGCTAATCAAACGCCTTGGGGTTTGGGGTTTGTGGTTGACGGGTGCAAACAGAGATTTGATTAACGATTGAGGATTTAGGATTCAACGTGCTTCCCAATATACCTCTTAGTTTTCGATGACACTCTGAGCACTGCAAGTTCAAGCCTGCCTGCACCCGAAACCCTAAACCCCACACCCTAAACCCTATCAAACCGCAAGCTCTCCTCGTTGAACACTAACACTGAAGTGTAGGCCGCATCAAGCCTCTCCTTTGTAGTACTCGTCCATGGCACCGTCCTCTCAGTAAGGCAGGTGTGAAAAGCTTATAAGGCTTAGGGATTGCGCTTCTATTACGCTTTTGGAACGTATTTGGGATTTTTTGGGAGGTATGCGGGAATCATGGACCCTACATCCAGAAGCATCAGGTTAGCCTAGATTGGGGCCTAAGAACAGTATCCGCAGATAGGGGTATGTTGCGGTCCGAACCTGAATATACGCGAGTCCCGCAGACCCATGCTGTCAACTAGGGATGCATGGGAGATAATGAACACGAGGATTGCACCTTCCGGGCACGAAGCATGACGGCACCTTGCACTGGGGACTGTAAGAATGCATCCAGGCTGCACGGTTTGTCCGCTTGTGTGATGTTAACGGTTCTAGATGAATGCGAACCCATATAGTCTGGAATTTGCTCTGCTGAGCATGCTGCAGATGTTGGCACCTACCGTTGTTTCTACGTTATACTTTGATGCTGAGCTTCAGAATGTCATATTTAGAACTTGCTTGTGCGTGCATGTGTATTATCCATCAATCCATCCCTCCCTCCCTCCCTCCCTCCCTCCCTCCCTCCCTCCCTCCCTCCATAGATCCATCCATCTATCGCCATCTGTCCATCAATCTTTCTATCCATCCACCTATCTATGTGCCTACCTAGCCATCAATCTATGTATCTATCGGTGTGTCCAACTATCTAACTATCTATCTCTCTATCTATCCATCGATCTATCTATCCATCTATCTATATATCTATCTATCTATCTATCTATCTATCTGCATCTACATTCGTATGTCTGTATGTATGTACACACACACACATATATATATATGGCCGAGCCTCTCTCTCTCTCACATACATACATACATACATACATGCATACATACATGCATGCATACATACATACATACATACATGAATACATACATGCATGCATGCATGCATGCATACATACCTACATACATGCATACGTACATACATACATGCATACATACATGCATACATACGTACATACATGAATACATACATACATCCATACACACATGCATACGTACATGCATACATACATCTGTATGTATGGACGGATGTACATATCCTACTCCGTCTTATGTCTAAGACATGTACATATGTAAGTTCATTGCCCAAACCAACTTTGTTTATGATCCTATGGCCGAGCCCCAAGTCTCAAAAGCTCAAAGTCTGACGTGCCTAAAGCTAAACCCCTAGGCCGAAAAAAACGGAAATTCAGAGGCCAGACAAAACGTATGCTGCAAGGACAGGGTTCAGGGTTTCCCACAGAGCTCCGAATCAACATTCCATGAAGGACCCAACTAGCATAAACTGTAGGAGGATCCTGAATCAACGCATAACTTGTGATGATTGAAGGTATGCTCCTTACGTTACGCGCGTGGGTCTCGCTGCCCGACCCAACTTTTGGGGGTCCCATCCCTAGACCCCTAGGCCCTAAACCCTGTCCTCCGGCAGCTCCAGGAAAGTACGCCCGGTGGGCGTGCGGAGAGCGAAGAAAAGCATGTGTGGTAGGCTCCATGTCGAAGCTCCCTCCGGTGTGTTTGGGATGCCGCAGGGTTTAGGGTTTAGGGGCCTGCGCCATGTTTGTGGATTGAGGTCTAGTCCGGGTCCTTGCTTGAATCAGCTCATATTGCCATGATACATACATACATACATTCATACATACATACATAATATCTATCTATATATATATATATATGGACATAGGGAAAGCCTTACATAGAGCAGGTCTGCCTACAGCTGCAGGCGCCTCGTCTGAGGCCGGCCACTCTCCCCAAGACTCGAGCGCACCACGGGCGCCTTCTGTGACCGCCCGCTGGGAGAAGAGCCTGCCTTGCTTCAGCACTCGTCCCCAATCGTTGGGGTTTAGAGTTTAGGGGTTTCGGGGTTTAGGGTTTAGGGCGATAGGGTTTAGAAGTTTAGGGGTTTGGGGGTTTGGTGGTTGAGGGATCTAGGGCTTGTTTCAGTGACTTAGGCTTAGGGGTTCAACACCACCTCAGAGCCTGGATCCCCCTAAAGCATCACCGCAAGGGCTTCGATCGGATCGAGTGGAGGGGCGTCAACTTCATGGATCTGGCGTTTAGGGTCGAGGGTTCGCGGAAGTCTTGTTTAGGGTTTTGGGTTTTGGGTGCAGGGACAGTTCGATCGAAGCTCACAAGATTGGAACGGAATTTCGGGACAGACTATGGTACTGCTACCAACACATAGGGAATATGGGTAGGCGAGAATGGCTGAGGCTCCTGTGCTTCATGGGGGTGTTTGAGAAAACTTCCTACCCCAAACTTCAGCCAAAATACGAAAACAAAGTACCCAAGATCTTTCAAGCACCCTAAACCCTAAAATACGAAAACAAAGTACCCAAGATCTTTCAAGCACCCTAAACCCTGAACCCTTGAAGCTCTAACTGAACTCTGGCCAGGCACGCTACGAATCTTTTCGTTCCGGTTACTTCGAGGCCCAAGGGGAGATAGAAAGTAGGTTATAAGTAGAGTTGCAAGTACCCTAAATGGAGCCCACCGGGTTCAGCTCAACCCTAGACACGCCTTTGAGAAGTTGAACCTGCGAACCCCCGAGAGCCAAAACCTCAATAGCTGGAGACCTAAACTCCAGGGCCCTTTGCCACAAACTCCTAAACCTAATGCCCCTGACGCTTGCCCCAAAGCTCTGAAAAACCCTCATTCCCTATCCTAATCCAGGCCGGATGCTGAAGGATTGAAGGAGCTTTTGCCTCTCTTCCGGCGGCTGGCGCACCAGAACCTCTTTGGAACAACGGCTCTCTAATGGAGGAGTTTTGTCAGTTTGGGGTGTCTTCCTGTAGATCTTCCAAAATCCCTTGATTAAGGAATATAGCTTAAAGCATGTTAGGGACCTTATCATAACTTCTGGTGTATTCCTGATTACTTTTTTGGATGTTAGAAGATTTGGGGAGTTTACTGGGCTTTCTGCCAATGGTCTAGATTCGAAGGCGTGCGGCTAGGTTGTCCGGACCGTGGTGTTCAAGGCTGCCGACCCGAACCCCTAAACCCTAAACTCTACTACGAAGAACCCGTTTAGACCCATGGACAGTGGATCTGGTGTTTCGTGTGCAAGGGGCTAACAGGGTCCCGGCCCGGGAGAGCGTTAAACCCCTAAACCCCCAAACCCTAAACCCTAAAACCCCCTAAACCCTAAACCCTTCAACCGACGAAGGCTCGAACCGCCGACACCCCGAAGGATGATCCTGGAAACGTCAAACCCAAACCCCCGTCACATGAAATGGGGTTCAGGTTTAGGCGTCCTAAATGCACAACTTGATGGCTCCGGAGGGAGTTCGTAAGTAGCTTCGTTCAGCATCCAAGATGTAAGATTTTGGACTTCAAATTCGGGAAATCATCTGTTTAGACGGTGCCCAATGCATCCCAGGAGCATCAAGCACGGCTTCCAAAGCAGATGCACCCATGGCTGGCGACAACGTGGCTGCAAAGGGCCCGCTGTCGTCCAACACGTCGAGCCTCTGTGGGGAATTGGATATTCAAGTTTTGGGACATTGGGGTTAAGAATGCGGCTGTAGGATCTTGTGCGCTATGTGTAGCTTGAAGGTGCTTAAGCGGACAGCGCACAACATCTTAAGTCGAAAGGGTAGCACCCGAACTCTTTATCTGCTCGAAGATGCATGGGTGACGACAAAGACTTAGTTGTATCAGGAAAAAACGGCACCATTCTCCCTTACGAGCCCTGCTGATCGCAATAATAAATGACAATCAAATACTCCCGCGTTCGAAAGGGCTGCAGGCTTTGGCATGAAGTCAAACGACTAGTAGTACCACATTTTCCTCTTACCTACCAGTACGACTATTACTATTATTACCATTATTATCATTATTACTAATCTTACTACTTTTATTTGCACTATTTTACTATGACCACTATTGCTACAGAGGAGACGGAGGTTAAACCCCCAACCCAACGACCACCTCAAGAGACCCTGGACAAAACAACCTGGAGGGGGTGGAGGGCATTTTACCACAACCCCAACCTTATGTATGTATACATATACCCAAAACCTAAACCTCCAAAATCGTAGCTCGGCCGAGCTTCACCAAGCCAACGGCCTTCTCGAAGCCCGAGTTTTCGAGACCCACCTCAGCTTTTCAGGTGCAGGGTTGAAAAGTTAGGGTTTAGGGTTTAGGGTGTAGGGTTTACGATTCAGAGTTTAAGTTTTTTGAGATTCGGAGTTGTGTTCGTATACGTCAGTGCAGCTCTTCCGCTCTTAAGGTCCAGGAGCTTAAACCCAATTCCTGAAAAGTCAGCAGAGCTTTTAGAAACATGACCCTCAACCCTACCCCTAAGGGTCCATGTAGCCAAATCGTATATACTTTGGCCTGAAAGTAGTCTCTAATTTGGGTACTATCTACTATTTGGGTACATGAACAATTAGGTTTTCACCAGGGCCGTTCTGTTTAAACTTCGGCTGAAGGGAGTTTGACTGGCATTTGGGGTCTGAAGTTCAGCCGCCAGGTCTAGGATTTACTTCAGGGCGTAGGGTGTAACTAGGTCTTGCATTCAGGGTTTAGGGTTTCTAGGGTTGAGGTCTAGGGTTTAAGGCCGGCGGTTTAGGGTTGAGGGTATTACAACGGGATCGCAAAAGATTGGTTTTACAGTTAATGGCATTTGTCTTGCACCGTCCTTCGTGCGTAGAACCAACCCGTGCAGCCACAACTCCCGATTCCAGGAACCTGCCGACGGCTCTTTGTGGTTGCTCAAATATTCGGCCTCACCCCAAGGGTCCATTGGACCTAATAGTCATGTACTTGGCTTAGGGCTAGTAGTTTTGTAGGTCAGTATTCGGAAGAGTATATGATTATTAGGTACTTGGACCCTTAGGGTCAGAGGAGGATAAGGGGCCCGTAAAGGCTTAGAACGTTCATTGCAGTAGATTTATAATACCAAGGATCCGTAAGGACTTGACTAGTACTACTATTGCTCTGGCTTCTATAGTAAGGGTGCAGTTCTCAGATTCTGACTTCGAGGCTCACGTGCTGTGGGGAAGATCATCCTCCTGCACTGGTACCCCCTACAGAGGAGTCGTTCACATCGAAAGAGAAGACAGTCGAACAGGCTTGTGTTATTGAGGAGCGTCTAACTCACAACAATAGCCATACCTAGTAAGTACAGCGCTCGCCTGCCTAAGCCCCAGCCCCTACTACGATAACCTGTGAATTTGAAGCTAAACCCTCAACCGCAAACCCTAAAAGTCCTCGACCCTGAAGCCTAAAACCCTAAACCACCAGCGTAATGCGATGGACATCACTCGACTGTCAAAAGGAACCGCCCCCAAAATAGGGCCCTAAGCCCTAAACCCCAAACCCTATAAACCCTAATTCCCAAACCCTAAAACCCTATAAACCCTATAAACCCTATAAGCCCTACACCCTATAAGTCTAAGCCCTAAACCCTTCACCCTAAAAAGCCCTAATTACGGCTGTTGCTCCGGGCCCCCCGCAGCCTGGGCCTGGCCTTGGAGGTTTAAAGCCCTGGGCTCAGCCTTCAGGGTAAAAGGCCTTGTTACTGTTGATGATAGAAATCCTTAGCATCACCTTAAGGACCCTCAACTATGGGAATTATGGTATATTCCTTATTTTGGGTAATGCAGGATTTCTATCATCAACCGTATGGTTCCTTGTTATGGTTCCTATATACAGTTCCTTACAAAAACAGGCTAGGTCTGTTCGGTCACAGGCAAGGTATTGGGTTTAGGGTTCTAAGTTTAGTTTGGGCTTAGTGCTTTGGGTTTACGGTTCCCGGTTTAGTGTTTTGGGTTTAGGGTGTTAATTGGGTTTAGGGTGTAGTGCCTCAGTGTACCCTCGTATCAGCGCCTGAAGATTCCAGGAAGACGCTTCGTGCAAGCTCTAAACCAAAGAGTTTACGGCCCCTATAAGCCCTAAACCCTCAATCCACAACCCTAAACCCTAAATCCTAAACCCTAAAACCGGCTGTTGGCTTTTGAGTTCTTTCTGCGCCATGGCGTTTGACTTTCAGGGTTTGGGGTCTGAGGGTCCAGGACCCTAAACCCTAAACCCTAAACCCTAAAACCCTAAACCCTAAACCCCCTCGTCGACCCTGCTCCCTGAGTCCACCGCGTTGTTGGCGCGGTAGGGGAAGAAGATGTCGTCCTAAGACTTCCCAGAGAACCCAATACCCCTTAAATTAAGGACTATAGACCTTAAGCCATAAGATTAGACCTTAAGCCATATAAGATTAAAGCCCCTGTAACTTAAGGTATATATTCCTGAATTAAGGGGTATTGGGCTCTCTGGGTTTGCTTTTGAGGCAGGTGGTCTGTGTCTTCAAGCCGGTTGCGATTCCGATGCTGGTTATCAGAGAATCCATCCTACCTGGGAGTTCCTGAAACAAGATACCCCTTGAATCTAAACCTCAGATAGGCGGAGCTACGCCCTAAACCTACTTGGAGGCCCAGGGGACTTAATAAGTAGGTTATAAGTCTAAGTAGGGTTTTCAGGGCAGGCCTCAACCTGATAAAGCTGAACGCCAAACCCTCGGCGAGCTACTGCATCTTTTCTTTGCAAAACAGCGCATGGCTGTGCAATACTGGTGGGGCCGGCATGGCTATGAAATCATGGTGGGGCCTTATTGGATGACGAAGAATGTTGTGGGCAGTTCTCTAAACTAGGGTCCCGTTTTTGGTCCCCAATATAGTACGGCACCCTTAAAAAAGGGCCCTGCTTTCGAGAACTACCCTTGTGGTCGGCTCTATTGCCTCAGCCCTCCTTGCCCAAACAGCTGTAAACCGAAGGGCCTTGAATCCGAAACCCTGAACCGAAGCCCTCTTGGACCCTAGTTTAAGCCCGATCACGCGCTCTTTCAAGCGACTGCTATCTCCCTTCCCCGAACCCCTAAACCCCTATGTAAACCCTAAAACCCCAAACCCTGCACCCACATAACCCCCTCAAGGTCATAAGTACCTATGCAGTAGAATGCAAGGTTTTTAGAATTGTACATACTAGTATGGCTTGGGCAAGTATCCCCACAAAAGGGCCGATTCGGGCCCTTCGGGCAAACCATGCATTTGCCTAAATCCCGAAACCCTGAAACACTCCCTGAAACACCCCTGAGCTGAAGCCCCATGCCAAGCCCCCAAACACCAAACTCCTAAAGCCTCAAACCTAAACCCCTAAATCCCTAAACCCCTAAACCCCCAAACTCCCAGACCCCCTAAATCCCTAAATCCTAAAACCCCCATGCATCTGCCAAGGTGCTAGGAGCCTTTGCAAAGCAGCGTCAAAGGCGGCCGTGGCCTCCGCATGTGACGCCTGTACTAGCCGGGTTGGGGATGTAGCCCTACCAGTTGAAAGGTTTAGGGTTGAAGCGTTCGAGGGGGTAGGGTTTAGGGTTTAGGGTTTTAGGGTTTAGGGCATTAGGGTGTAAGGTTTAGGGCTTTAGAGTTTAGGGTTCAGGGTGTAGGGCTTAGGGTTCACAGCAGCTTAAATGCCTATGGTAAGGAGCTTTAAGGTTTAGGCTTGTCGAACTTTCAGGATGGTGTTCTGGGAATTCTGGGGAGTATATGATTATAGTCCTCTAAACTAGGCTCCCTTTTTAGTGTCCTTGCTTTATAAGGGTGCCGTACTATATGGGGACCCTAATTTAGAGAACTACCCATGGTACTGCAAAGCATCTGGAGCCTTAGGAAGGAAGGTCTGTGATGGGTCGGCCTTCAAAACGGGCGTAGCTTAAGGCGAGCGAGACAAGCGAATTCTTCATTTTATAGACTGTATCGGCGCTGTTAGCTTGTGTGTCACTTGAATGCACCGTGACTACACATATAGCTACGTTCCAAATATGTCTTGGGCGTCTGAAACGGGTCCATGCAGGAGTGAAGCAACGGCCTTGCACGCCAACTCCAGGTGGCTTCGTTGAACATCTACTAAGGCCGTAGGCTCCAAATCCTAGATCCCAACTCCCCAGCCCTTGGCACAAAACCATACCCTAAGGGTCCATGTGCCCAAGTAGCGTATACTTCGGCCCTAAATTACCTATGTAGGGACGACTTTATGAGCCAGAAGTATACTATATTTGGGTACATGGACCCCTAGGGATACACCCTGAACAGAAAAGCTTGCACCCTAAGCCTTCCGCACTACACCCTAACTGCGAGGTCGCCTATGTGGGGTTCGGGCGATTTGTCGACGGACACGCCTGAATCATTTTGTGCTAAGGGTTAGGGTCTGGCATTTCCTCTGGAACTCCCAAACCCCAAGCCCCCCGAAGCCTAACCCCGAACCCTGAACCTCCCGAAGGAGATGTGCCTCGCTCACGGTCTCTGCGAAGCCTCTCAAACATCGCCTTTGGAGCTCCAGACGTCCTTGGATTTCGCCTTGGTCTCCATGGTTTGTTTTTTTCACGGCAGTGTAGGGGCTGCAGAATTCATTTAGGATTTAGGGCTTAGGTGTAGGGTTTAGGGTTTAGCTTCTATCGGGTTTTCTGAAGGAGTGATAGAGCTTAACGAGTTTTTGGCAAGCGTCTATACGATTTTTGTGAATGCCTTATGAGTATGTATATGAGGGTTGCATACGGATCCCCAAGATACTGGCTCGCAGATCTACCAGCCCCTAACTACGGTTGATGATATAAATCCTGCGCTACCTTAAGGACCCGAAACTATGGGAATTATGCTATATTCCTTCTTATCGATAATGCAGGACTTATATCATCAAACCGTATGGTGTACTTGGGGCTCTTGGGGTTTGGGGGGGGGGCTCTTGGCAGAACATCTACTTGGAGGCCCAGGGAACTTAGTAACCGACTTGCTAAGTCCCCTGGGCCTCCAAGTAGGAAACAACAACAGGCACTAAACACGAACTACAATCGGAAGCAGCCGAGGCACCTTGGAAAGCTAAAAGAAACGTAGCGAAGGGGCTTGAGGCAGAGTTCTGCTCGGTCTGGAGACACACGCATCAGGCCCGAATACCAAGCTGAAGGCCCTACAAACGCAGAAAGATTCAAAGAAAATGGAAAACCCTAAACCCTCAAATCCTAAACCCTGAACCCTGTATGTGTAGCGACACATAGTGGCAACCTCGAAAAATAGTCCCTGGACTACTGACGACGTTAGCAAACCTGCTGTGTTTCCAATTCTGACGGTGCTCAGTCGCTCGAACAGGAACCTTAAGAAGATCAGGATTTTAGGGTTTAGAGTTTAGGGGTTTAGTGTTCAGGGTTTAGGGGTTTAGGATTTAGGGGTTTAGGGTTTAGGCATTAATGATTATGAAACACCTATCAAAAATAGGCTTAGGACATGAAGCCTTCTTCCAACAACATGGAACTTCGTCTGCACCCAAGTATCCAGAAGTGACCGCCGCCATCAAACCGGCCAGAAGCTTCGAGCCACCTTCGGAGCAGTCTTTTTGTTGAGCATGAGCTTGAGACTTTGAAGATTTACCTGTGAGAATATGCAAGGGTTCTAGTACCCCGAAAAGGGTTCAAGGTGAACTCTAGTTCTGAGATGAGAATGATGGGAGAAAAACGTGAAACGCTCATGGGAGTCAGCTGCAGTGCCTGAATGTGGTAGCTTTCTGCTCAGTGTGTATGGCAGGCATGCTACTATCAGTACCATAAACCCTAAACCCTAACCGTGCTGCATGCGTTGACACGGTCCTCTAAACCCTGAGCTCAAGCCCTAAAACCTGAAACCCTAAAACCCTAAACCCTAAACCCTAAAACCCTAAAATCCGAAACCCTAAACCCTAAACCTTAAACCCTACACCCCTAAACCCCAAACCCCTAAAACCCTAAACCCTCAAACCCAATTATGGCTTTAGGGTTTTAGGGTTTTAGGGTATTAGGGTTTAGGCTTTAGTGTTTCAGGATTTAGGCTTAGGTTAAACCATATGAAGGGTTCTGCTACTATGTGAGGTCCATTCCTTCTGGGCCTGTCTGATCCAGGAGGAAGGGAAGCAAATCGCTGAAGAAAGCCAGCAGATGGAGCTTCCTCGAAATGTCGAGGTTCGAGTTTCGGAGGTTTCGGGTTTTGGGTTTAGGTTTTGCCCTAGACCCTAAACCCTAATTTAGAGTTTAGGGCAGACTTTATGGTTTAACTCAACTCCAGGATTTCAAGGTGTCCCTAAGGCTGCATGTGCCTATGTTCATGTGGTATATGCCTATGCCAAAGAAGGGGTTCCCTTTAAGGGGCCCCCAGGAGGCCCAAGTACAGAGCACACAGGTACGTGGAGCCTTAGGGTGTTAGGGCTTTAGGGCTTTAGGGCTTTAGGCTTTTAGAGTTTAGGTGTTAGGGTTCAGGGTTTCAGGGTTGAGGCTTTAGGGTTTAGGGTTTAGGTTTAAGTCTGCATGGCCGCAGGTTGGACTAGAACAGACTAGGCCCCTTTGAAAAATCATAGGCTGAGGGTGTAAGGTGTCGGTTGCGGGCCTAGGGAGACTATGCACCGAAGTAGGAAGCTTCGAAGGAGCGAAGAGGTTGGATGCCAACCTGTGGCCCTTCTCCCGAAGTTGCTGCGCCAAGTCCCGACTTCTGAAGCTTCTTGGGCTCACCCCCTAACCCTTCAGGTGCCTACTACAAAGGGCCTATAGGGGCTCTGGTACCCTCTATAAGTAGGTACCTGGAGGGTTAGGGTCAGAACTTCAGAACTTCAATCCTTACCGAATTCCCACGTTAAAGGTGTTGGGATCGTGATCAGTGGTAAGTGTGCACTGGGGGATATGGAAGGGTCTGTGCGCCTTCGAGCAAGCCACCGGGACTCCAACAATTGCTAGACATTGTCAAATTGCCACGGTCCCCACGTCTGAACCCTGACCCTCAACCTTAAACACTACACACTCAACTTGCCTTAAACCCTAGGCCTAGATCCTAAACCCAACAACTCTATCCACCTGAAGAGACCAATTCCTTCTTCAGGGCCCAGCTAAACATATACCCTAAACCCTAAAAACCCTAAATCCTCAAACCCTAAAGCCTTAAAACCCTGAACCCTAACCCCTAAAACCGAAAACACACACACCCTACACCCTAAAACTCATCCTAAATCTACGCCTGAGTCGCTCCCTGGCAGTCACCGGCACAGGCAGACGACCGCTCAAGGTAGCGCGCGCTACCTGAGCTCAGGGGCTCAGAGACCCTAAGTCGGAAAAGACCTGAACAACACACGGCTTAGGGCTTTAGGGCTCTAGGGCTCTAGGGTTCTAGGGCTTTAGGGTTTAGGGTTTGAGAGTTTGGGGGTTTAGGGTTTAGGGCTTTGGGGTTTTAGGGTTTGAGGGTTTAGGGTTTGGGGTTTGGTGTCCTTACAATCCTTACCTTCTGGGCAATTGGGTATGCTAGAATTGCATAGGCTCACACAGACTGATAATCAGGAACCCTGAGGACTAAGTCCGAAAAAGCTGAACAAGACACACCAGCACCCCCCAAGGGGGGGGCCCGGGGGGGGGCATTACCGTCGAGGTACTAGAAGTATAACCAGGAACCCTGGAGAGATGACACGACTCGCTTTTTCAAGCCCCGAAGCCCTGCATCTTGCACCCCTGAAGATAAAGCCGCCCGCCCGCTCCAACCTACAACTGGTTTCTCGTTAAGGGTTTTTGTTTAAGTTACCATAGTAGGGATCTATAGTAAATAATACAATATCCGTATTAGTCTGGAAACTTAGATTAAACCCCTTAACAAGAGCCCAGACAAGCTCAGCCCCACCTCGAAGCTGTGATGCCAGGCGTTCAATCGCTCAGGTTCGTGGTCGCCCTGCAGCAGATCCTGACGTTTATGGCTTTGGCGGCTCAAGAGCTCTACCCTAAACCCTACACCCCTTACCCCTCAAGCCCTATAAGCCCTAAACCACTAATCCCTAAGCTCTAAAGCCCTAAACCCTAAACCCCTAAGCCCTAAACCACGAACCCCTAAACTCTAAACCCCTAAGCCCTGAACCTTGCGAGGCTTTTGATTCAGGGAGGCTTTCGGCTCTCCGGCTTCTGATCTTTTGGGGTCTTAGGGCTTCGGGCTTTGGGGGTTTGCCCATAGGCCCCTAAGTAGAATCCTATAAGGTACTCCCAAAAAGGAACTACTTAGGGGCCTATGGGTAGAGTCTAGTGTTTCTGGCTGCGGTCGTGTAGTATAGACCCCAAAAGGGGAAGCCAGAATCTCCTCATCCCGGTATCCCAGAGATCTAAACCCCCAAACCCTAAACCCTAAACTCTAAACCCAAATAAGCCCCTAAACCCCTAAACCCTAAACCCCTAACCGCTAAACCCCTAAACCCTAAACCCTAAGCTTCAAACCCCTAAAGCCTAAACCCTAAACCCCTAAACCCAAAGCCGCTAAACCCAAAACCCCAAAACACCTAAACCCTAAACCCCTGACACCCTTAACCCCTAAAGCCTCCAACAGAGCCCCCAGCAGCCTTACATAGTAGAGCTTTGCAGCCCCAACGCCGCCTTCCAGAAGTCCTTAGAGCCTTGGTTTAGGGTTTGGGTTTAGGGTTTGGGGGTTTAGGGTTTAGGGTTTGGGTTTAGGGTTGGAGGATTTAGGGTTTAGGGTTTACACCCTAAAAAAAATCCGAAAGCCCGACAAGACCTCACAGCCCGAAACCTTAAACTCTAAACCCTGAAGCTAGAAAAAAACGATATACCGCCCAAGTCTGGGTTTAGGGCTTCGGGCCCAAAACCTAAGCCCCAAAACCTCTAAACCCAAAACCTCTAAACCCTAAACCCCTAAAGCCTAAACCCCTGAAGCCTAAACCCCTAAACCCCTAAACCCCAAAAGCCTAAACCCTCCCAGACACTCCGAAATCCTACTTAGAGCCCCCCGGGTCTCCTTGAACTGCTGGAAGAGCAGCTGCACCATGCAGGTGGC
>CAJNJA010092063.1:0-11838 GCA_905231915.1 Symbiodinium necroappetens
AATATTTGTCAAATTTTGGTCAATATTTGTCAAAATTTGTTTTTATTTGTCAATATGTTGTCAAAATCTGTCTTTATTTGTCTTTATTTGTCTAATGTATGTCTTTATTTGTCTTTATTTGTCTTTATTTGTCTTTATTTGTCTGTATTTGTTTTTATTTGTCTTTATTTGTTTTTATTTTGTCAAAATTTGTCAACATTTGGCTGAGCTGCCTCCAAAACCTATATAAATCTAAGTCCCCTATATCTAGGTCGCCGCAACCGGTCAATGATCATAAACAAAGACTCCACCACGAACCCTCCGAAACTGGTAGAGCTTTCAGAAGTGTGTGTAAGCTAAACTCTTTCTTGACCAGGGAAGTGCCTGCAATCACAGAAGGCATGAAGCCTAAAGGGCCAAGAAGTCTGCATGCTACAGATCCGAATAAGGAAAAAGGTGTCATAGGATTTTACAAGTGTTTTTTTGTGAAGGGTGTTTATAGCCTATATAGGGTTGAAGGTTTAGGGTTCGACCTATATAAAGCGTCTCTGTTTCGGCCTATCTTAGTAAACATGGTACTTATATCCTACTTTCTCAGTCCTTTTAGCGCCTGCATAGGCTTCGCGCGCCTATCTTCATCAGTTCGGAAATGTCGGCGCCTCAGAGCGGTTTGAAGGGCCACAAGAAGGCTGTCGCTGAAGGCATATCGCTTGATACCAAAGGCCATGCATCCTACATGAACCCCTAAAAGAACCCTACAACCCCACATGCCGACATGTCAACTCTACCATCCCGGCCAGGGCTCGCATAAGTCTAAACCCACGGCCCTAAACTTACAATATCTTAAATCCTGAACCCTAAACTTACAAAGTCTTAACAGTGTCGAGGCTTTTGGGAATCACGTAGGGATTTATGAGTTATGCATAATGCCTACATGATTCCCAAGTGAATTAGGGGTGTGCGGCTTAAGGGTTTCAATGTCTACTAAGAGCCTCAGGGTACTGAGCAAGTAGGTAAGAGCTAGCAGCTAGGTGACATCCTTGATAGGTGGTACTTACCACGTTGTAGCTGAGTGAGTACACTTTTCATTTTTTGGGGGGGAGAGTATGGTCCTGTATAAAGCTGAATAGTATACACGTTTTTGGGGGCTTATGATCTCAGCGACAAGGTGCGACCCAATTTGTTAGTCGACCTGCTGGGTCACTTGAGCATTCAAGTTGAGCTTAAACCCTCATGAGCCCTCGCAAATCCTGCAAAAAGTCATTAAAGGAAAATTCAGAAACCCTGAACTTCAGAAACCCTAAACGAACTAACAGGAACGGCAAGGATAACAGATCCCGAAACGAGCCCCTGTACCCCTCATACCTCAATCCTACACCCTCATAACACGCTTATAGAGATTCCAAAAACTCGAAAGACCTAAACCATCCTAAACCCCAAACCCTCATAAACAAACATGCGTAAAATTCGAAATTAGCACCTAAAAAATCCGAAATACAGCGAGGCCGAGGGCTGGCAGCATGTCTCCTTCATGATTTGGGATTTCGACTCCATGCCGGGCACTCGGCGAAGGGCCGGTCCACAGTCGTCTTTGAGACTTAGGGTTTATAGGGTTTAGGGTTTGAGGGTTTAGGGTTTGGGGGTTTGGGTTTAGGGTTCAGGGTTTAGGGTTTGGGGTGTAGGGTTTAGGGTTTGGGGTCAGTAGTCTTGAGACTTTGGGGTTTAGGTGTGCTGCTTTCTAGTTGGCTGTTTCGTTTTGGGTCTTGAGGTGGTAGGGTTTGGGATCTGACGGGCAACTGAGGGTTGGATGGGATGGAAGGAATCTCTATCTGGTAGAATCACTTGAAGGGGAGCCTATAGGGCCAGTTGGTTGCTCCAAACCATTTTTTTCTGGCTGCGAAGACCAGAGGCTCTTGCGTACAGAGAGAAACCACAGCGACAAGCGACATGCATAATATAGGGGCCTTAATAATTGCCTACATTATTTGTTTCGGGGGGGGGTTCCTCATTATTCATAGTAGAATATGCCCCAAATCCCTATTCAGACCCCGCCCTGTTATGTACGTGCTGCACTATCCATGATCCAAGTCTTTTGGATGAGAGGCTTGAACAACGGCATCTGGGGTAGTACTTGGGACTTTGGATGTGAGGCCTACTTGGAGTCTCAACTGTAGTTCATTTGTTGGTAGGCTGGTCCTTCTGTTGCGATCCTAACTTTTACGATCCCACGAGAAGCTGCAGTGAACAGTCTTCATGACCTGTGCGGTGCGTTTAGGTCGGTTGGATCTCGGGTCTGAGGTGGTCTTTAGCTGCACTCGATGCCCTTCTCCTATGTCGCGTCTCTTGCATCCCCAACAGGTCCGACAACGACTTCATGGGGAAAGTGGTCGTGGGCAGCTTAGAAGAGCATACACAGATGAAACCAGTCATCCATAAGACGAGTTAAGACCTGTTCCTTAGTCAAGGGTCTTTTGAGCCCAGCGAAGGTCATGTCTTCCGGTCATCTCGACATTTTCAGCACCAAAGGCTCGATGAACTCGTGCCCCGAGCCCAGGAAATACCGCTGCAGGAGACGAAGGAGACGACGGCAAAGATCAAGCTCAACAGCAGGATCCCTCTGTGGGAGTCATGGCTCCTTTCTAGGCCACTCAAGGCTAGGATCATCTACTTGCTGGGCGAGCCGCTGCAAGCCCTGAAGTAGACTAGGTGGCATGCAGACCCTATCCCCAAAAATAAAGTGTGGCCGTTTAAGGTAGCAAGAAGGACATTGGGTTTTAATAGTTCCGACCTCTGGCAGCGGTGCAGACTTGACCCAACAGGGTGAAGGAAGCCATGGCTCTTGCCTATACCTTTCGAAGAGTCAGAGAGATTGTTCAATTCTAGCATAAATTCTTGATCCCATGAGAGACAGATAGAGAGACAGACAGATAGATAGATCGATAGATAGATGATGATAGATAGATAGATGGGTAGATAGGTAAGCAGGTACGTAGGTATGTAGATAGCAAGGAAAGTCTCGACCCTTGCTTCTTCGCCTCATTAACTCGTGGTTTTCGACGGCGCTCCTGGCCGACTGACTTCCAACCAACATACGTAAGCCCTACCTCAACCCCAAATGAACCTACCTGGTTTAAGGACTTATATAAAAGAAATCCATAATAAGGAACCCCAAAGAAACCATAATAAGAAACCCCAAAGAGGTGGGTTCTTTAGGGTCCAGGTAGACCCGAGGCCGATTTAAGGTTTAGGGTGGCCAGGCACACCTTTCATTCTTCTTAGGGTTTAGGGTTTAGGGTACAGATCAAAGAATAGACTGCCCTACATTAGCTACATTTCCCTGAACTTAAACCCTGAGCCCGAAACCCTTGCATCAAGCTTTTGAGGTTGGAAGCTGTATATAAGAATCCTTCAATGCCTCAAACCTTGCAGCCAAAACTCTAAAGCCCTGAACCGTATGCACAACAAAGCCGTATTAACCACAATGCTTTTGGTCTTAACCTTTAAACTCTACCCTCCTGCCAATATAGACCGCAAACAGTCTTCTTGCATGTACACCAAATTAATGTCTGCCTGAGTTAAGAAACGATTACACTACCCTCTTCAAAACTTGTTTAGTGTAGTAGGAGCCGGGACAACTACCAATACCACTCCTGAGAGATCCTTAATGCACTTAGGGTATACACCGCCAAACCTCCCTCAACCCTAACCCCCCCCCCAAAAAAAAATGCAGGAACAAAAACGGAAAACAGAAAAAACAAACATAAAAAAAACAGGAAGAAAAAACGCATGAAGATGTTTAAGGCCCTTTTTTTGGCACAAAAAGAGGCGGTTCGCCTTCTCCTCGGCCTTGGCGAGAACTGAACTGGGTTGCTGGAAGCTGGGGCCTACACTGCAGGGGGCTCAGAAGTAGGGTTTAGGGTTTAGGACCCTAAACTTATTGGCAGAGTCTGGGTTCAAAAGAAGGACCCTACACTTTAGGATAGAAGGGGTGTCTAGAGTATATAGCGTAGGTTTGGGGTATATCTAAACCGGGTATAGAAGAGGATCTAGCGTCAAATCAGTGCAGAATTCAGGTTACAGGGGGGCCGGCGATGAACATGGGTTCAAGGGCTTTTCATGCTTTGGGCCAGATGGAGTTCAGGGCTTCTGCACCCCTAAACCCTAAACGCCTAAACACTAAAATTTGGGGCTCTCCGAACCGCAAATTTGCAGTCGGAAAAGGGCGTAAAAAATAGAAAAAATTAAAACCATGCAAGTGTTCAGGGTTCAGGGTTGGGGAGGACTGGAGTTTCGGTTCGCTAGAGCCGAAACTGTACGAGGCCGGAGGCAGGCTCTGAGGGCTTCTGGTTTGGGTTTAGGGTTTTGGGTTTAGGGGTTTAGGGTTTTGGGTGGGTTTAGGGTTTTGGGGTTTCGGTGCGGAGTTCAATGTTTAAAGTGTTTTTTCTCTTGGTGGCTCAAGCTTTTGGGAATTTAGGGCTTCAAGTCAAGGGCTTAAGGCTCTGAGAGGCTGAGGCTTTATGGTTTTGGTCTATGGCTTGGCTCTTCATGGTTTGCCAGCATGCGGCCGACGAGCCCGAGGCAAACAGAGAGAGAGGGAGAGAGAGCGCGAGTGTGTCTGGTATCAATAGTAATCGCAGTCGCTGTCGGCACCATCGTGTGTTCACGGCAATGTCCACCTTACATTGACAGCAAAGCTGGACAGCTCACAACACGTCGAGTGGAAGAACTCCTGCTTCAAGTTTGACCCCGAAGCGTAAACTTTCAGCATCGATTCAACAAGGCCAAATGCCCTATGACTGCGTGCGAGACGTGAGGGACAGCAAGCTTCACTTCACCAGACACATCACGGTCTCACCTGTGCCCCACGGAGATTCCAATGCTTCTTGCAGCCTCACCCCACCAACCCAGAACTCAAGTGTGGGTATCGATTCCCTTGTCGCAACCTATATGCACTCGAGCCTTAGCCGTGCCAGGACTTACAGCATCGAGCTCGAGTCCCAGCAGTCAGCAGCGGCGGGGGATTTTCGATTGCTAGGGCTTTGGGCTTCCGTGGTACGAAGGGTCAGCCAAGAGCCCTCGATCTTTCATTTACATACCCAATGCCCGAAACCATACACACCTAAATCCTGATCCACAAGTCTCTGTAAGGGGAGCCGCAATAAAACCTGAACAGGCTCAGAAGGCAAAGGTGTGGAGTCTTTCCTGGTCGGTTCAGTAGTTTAGGGTTTAATTAAGGGTTTAAGGGTTTGGGGCTTGGTTTAGGGGTTCAGGCTTGGTTTAGGGCTTGGTTGTAAATTTTCGTGTATGTTGCACAACATAAATGCCCGAGCTTGCGGAAGCCTAAGAAACCGACATCTGCACGGGAGGTGGTAGGTTTCTTACGTGCGGAAATATGTTGGTAAGGCTGTTATGATCCCTAACTCAGGCAACGTAAGCCCGAGCCCCGAAGCCTCAAACCCTAAACCCTATAAGCCCTACGCCCTAAACCTTAAACCCGAAAAAACCCTAAGCCCCGAGCCCTAGACCCTAACCGGAAACTCACATCTGGGCCTGGGTGTACATCTTTCGGCAAGCAAGGAAACCAGCCCCTGGAGCCAAACTAATACCATGACAACAATATAGAACAATAATATTTGCAAAAAAAGCATGTGGTAGTATTTATGAACAAAAATTATATCTAGCATTCATAACCAAAAAATCATACTTGGACAATACTATAAGAATACCACAAAAATGTTCGATTAGTGCTTCTGTAATAGTACGACTCTATTCGGTTCAGATGCCTAGAGTCTGCCCTATTATGGGCTTCAGCTCATTTAGCCCTGAACCTCCCGAAGCCTAAACCGCTTAAGCCGTTTCAACCTTGAAAGGTTTAGGGTTTAGGGGGCTTAGGGGCTTTAGGGGGTTTAGGGTTTAGATTCAGGAAAGGTTTAGGGTTAAGGGCTTTGGGGGGAGTTAGGGTTTAGGGTTTAGGAAAGGTTTAGGGGGTTTGGGGGGTTTAGGGTTAAGGACTAAACAAGCCTCAAGTTTCCTGCCTGAGAGATCAAGTCTTGGATCTTCGATGCCCTGCAAGCATCGTAGACTTGTAACTCCCCCGAAATCTTGTAATTGAGCTAAGAGATGGGCGGGTCTCTAAATAGGGGACCCTTGGAGGGTCCTTTTATAAGGGTTCCGTATTCGAACTACCCTGACACACCCATATCATAGCTGAGCATCTTCAAAGTCCCTGAAGAAGGCCTCAGCCTTTGAGTCCCTCGAAGCACTTAGACCACCCTCTTGTTGATCTTAGGTATTCCTCTGAAGGCCTTCCGAGATATTCTGCATTCCTTTATGTTCTGCCCAGCTTTACTGGCTAGAATAGAGACCTTGCAAAGCCCATCAAAGCAAAAAAGCAGGCCCGAAATTGTCGGAATTCAGCAAGCACAACGATACCTTGGAGTCTATAATCCCTATGCCCTAACCCCTAGACCGAAACCTTAAACCCTAAACTCTAAACCCCTAAACCCTAACCCCTCAATAAATAAATAAATAGAAATTGCTTGTTGCTGTTGGCCATCCGGAAGCTCGTTTTTTCGGTCGTCACACAACTTTTCCATTTTCTAGTAAACAACTTTCCGTTTCAGGGAGCCCCAGCCCCAGCCCCAGCCCCAGCCCTTCGGTCAAACCTCATTGGCACCCATTCCCTCAACAATTTCCATAAACCCTAAGCCCTAAACCCTATAGTACCCTTTAAAGGAAGCCTAGGATCCCTATAGATCCCTTCAAAGGAACCCTAAAAGCCCCCAGGTGGGTGCCTCTCCCTCCCACGTCCCGGCTAAAGGGGCTTTGGCGCGCCAGGGGCTTGGGTCAGTCAGCAGGAAATTTAGGGTTTAGGGTAGAGGGTTCAGGGTTTAATTTGGGGTTTAGGGTTTAGGACTTAATTTAGGGTTCAGGGTTTAGTTTAGGGTTTAGGTTTAGGGTAGAGGGTTCAGGGTTTAATTTAGGGTTTAGGGTTTAGGACTTAATTTAGGGTTCAGGGTTTAATTTAGGGTTTAGGGTTTAGGGCTTAGTTTAGGGCTTAGGGTTTAGGATTTAATTTAGGGTATAGGGTTCAGCATTTAATGTAGGGTTTAGGTATAGGGTTCAGGGTTTAAGGTAGGGTTTAGGGTTTAGGACTTAATTTAGGGTTTAGGGCTCAGGGTTTAGTGTAGGGTTTAGGGTTTAGGGTTTCCGGGGGGGGCTTTCTGGGGTCTTTGCAGTGGTTTTAACATCCAGACTGTTTGATGCAGAGTGCACGCAGCATCGGCAAAGACAACCTCCTCTGCCTGGAAGAAATTTCATACTACCGCAGCTCATCATCATCATCATCATCAGCATCAGCAACAGCAACAACAAAAAACGACAATTGCAACGACAACAAACCCTAACCCTAAACCCTAAACCCTAATCCCTAAACCCTAAACAACAACGACAACACACGCCAAACAAAGCAACACCAGCTGCCGCAACCGCTGTCGCGAGATGCTGGCTCTGGCCTTTGCCGCTCCTCCTCCTCCTACTCCTGCTCCTACTCTTACTTCTACTCGGTTTAGGGTTTAGGGCTTCGGGTATACTCCTATCCTGCTACTGCTCCTGCTCCTGCTGCTCCTGCTGCTGCTTCTGCTACTGCCGCTACACTTCTTTTACTACTGATAGCATCACTTCGGGAGAGAGCAACAGGTTTTAAACATGAATTTGGGCTCGGGTGTAAGGTTTATGAAGGATCCTGCGGCAGGGGCTTTTGGTTCTGCTCCGTGAACTTTCGATGCCTCTTCTGGGCTCAAGTCGTGTCAGCAGACACTCCAGAAGCCCCGCCCCCCCCCTCCCCCCGCCCCCCGCCTTCCCACCCTGCCCGCGCTCGAGGTCGAGCACCAGCCCTGCGACAGGGATCAGAATTGAATCGCAGCTCACTGCCAGGATTTAGGATCGGGTTTAGCGTTCTCTGCTTGAGAGATCATGGGAGCTAGCTACGCTAAGCCGGCTGTATGTTCATGATGAATATGTACTCGAGCGCACCATCCTGTACCAGTTTGATAGTAACCCGAAGCTAACTGAGGAAGCTTAGGGCGTTTGGAGCGCGTTAACCCTAAACTCTAACCCTAAAGCCCTAAACCGTAAACCGCCCTAAACCGTAAACCGTATAGTTACCCAGCCGAGAGCTCGAAACTTCGCCACAAAGCCAAAGGTTCATCACAAGCACGCAAACTGACTGTCAGGGCGGCTGGACTTTTATCGCTTCTCAACAGAATGGCCACCTTAACTAGCAACATCCATAATGCACTTACCGAAAGTAGCTATAAGCTATACCAGGTGCTACGACTGTCCCAGCTTAAACCCACTCATGGCGTCGCCGATCTCCGAGCACCCAATGCCTCTCTCGGAGGAGTCCTGTGGGCATGTCGGGGGGCCATAGATTATGGGTCTGACTAAGTCGCAGCTGCAATACGGAAGCCTTTACGATTTTACATATATATATATACATATATAATATATACATATAATATATATATATACATAATATAATGTATATACACATACAAACATACATATAGTTAGATGGCCCAAAGCCATATTCGACTTTAGGGTTGGGGGTTCAGGGCTTAGGGTTGAGGGCTTAGCGCTTAGGGTTTGGGGTTCAGGGCTTTGGGTTTAGGGCTTAGGGTTTGGGGTTTAGGGCCTTATGAGGCCCCATGAGCCATGAAGACGCCACCCTTCTTCTCAAGCCGAGAGGAACTCTTGCAGCTGCTGAAAGAGCTCCACCTGAGTGATTTCGAGGCACGGGCAGAGGTAGGAACTAGGAGTTCATCTGTGTTTAGGATGCAGGGTGTAAGGCCTAGGATTTTAGGGTTTGGGGTCTAGGTATAGGGTGTAGGGTTTTTTAGTGCTCTTACGCGGGCTTGATGGGCATGCTGTAGTGTTGCACGCATGCTTCTTTTGGCCGGGTTCACAGGCTTTGAAGTCAAACCTTGCCATGACGCCCATAATTATCCTGCGCCCCATATGGGGGGTTTCCGAAAATAGGGGACCCTGATGCGGTACCCGAAATAGTAGGATGCTTATTATAAGGACCCCCAAAATAAGGTACCCGTAATGTTCGGAAAGTCCCATATTCGAAGCTCCAAGCCCTCCCAAGGCTCCACTGTCAAAGCCTTGAGCTGTGAAGCTCTAAGACCTAAGCCGACCCCTAATCCCCTCCCCCTTCAAGAGTAGATGATCGGCGCCTTAAAGCATCACGAGGGAAGGACCTTAAAATGACGCTAAGGATGACGACACCCAAGCAAGCTATCAGCCATGCCTAAACCCTATACCCTAAACCCCAGCAAGCTATGAGCCATCACTGCAGGAACGAGATGGAGTGGGCTTCTAGTTTGTTTCGTCCCAGAATTGTGTGTTCCCTGGCTTTCGCAGTCTGCTTTCGCAGACCCTACTCGCTACACCTAACCCCCCAAATGAGACCCGATAGTGCCCTAAATTTGTCCCTCAGAGCTTAAAGCCTTAAACTGTCTAAACTTTGCATCTATCGCCCAGTGACCGTGGAAAAGGGTGCAACCGGCAACATGGGGCTTTCCGAAAATGGGGCGACCCTAATATAGTACCAATAATATTATAAGGACCCCCCCAAAATAAGGCACCCTAATTGTCGGAAACCCTAAGCCCTAAACCCTAAACCCTCAAAGCTAATTGTCGGAAACTCCCACATGCTGCAGGAAGCCTTTCAACGCTTGGAGGTCCGAAGCGTCCAGGCAGAGCCGGAAGCTTTAGGGTTTAGGGATGCTTAGGGTGCAGGGATGCTTAGGGTTTAGGGTTTGGGGGTGTTTGGGGTTGAAGGGTTTAGGGATGTTTAGGGTTTAGGGATGTTTAGGGTTTAGGCTTTAGGGATGTTTAGGGTTTCGGGTTTGGGGATGTTTGGGGTCTAGGGTTTAGGGGTGCTTAGGGTTTCGAGTTTAGGGATGTTTAGGGTTTTGGGTTTAGGGATTTTTAGGGTTTCGGGTTTAGGGATGTTTGGGGTTTAGGGTTTAGGGGTGTTTAGGGTTTAGGGATGTTTAGGGCTTAGTGATGTTTAGGGTTTCGGGTTTAGGGGTGTTTAGGGTTTAGGGTTTAGGGGTGTTTCGGGTTTAGGGATGTTTGGGAAGGGTAACATCTAGTCAAGATGAGTGCAGGTCATTGCCTCTAAGGCTTGAGTCAAATAGCCTCAGTAGGGTAACATTTAGTTTTACGGCTGAGGGTGAAGAGGGAGCGAGCAGGGTTTTGAAGGATTCGGTGTTTTTGTTATCTAAGGAGCCCGTTTGCAGTTTGTAGGAGTTTAGGTGAAAGGGTGTAGGGCTTATTATAGCGTCTCGTCTCTTGGGCTTCTTTTTCAAGGGTTCAGGGAATATCACTTCGGCTTTCTTTGATTTTTTTGTCGTGGAGAGGGGGGAGGTGGGTTGGGGCCTGCGTATGATGCTCAACAACCTTGAGCCCCAAGCCGTGACCTGTAGGAGCCTAATTTAGAACAGTTCGAGCCGATCTTCTGTGTTTGTTGCAAGGAGGGGCGGGGGGGAGAGGATCTTATCGTACAGTGGGATCGTGAGGCGATGCGATTCTAGCTTCCAGATCTCTGTAGTCTATAGTAACCAGGTTTGATTTTGTGGGCGTCGCGTGACGCAGTGCTGCGCAGCTGAAACGGCTGCTGAGCCTAGAAACCCAACGAGATATGCTCAGTATCTTAAACCTAAACGGCCAGAACCCACTCTTCTCACTCAACCCTCAATGCCTAAAACCAAAACCCGCCAAGCCCTAATACAACCGAGTTGGGTGTGTAATACACACACACGAAGTTGGAAATCGCCGTGAAGGCCCCTACAAGCCCCGAAGAACCCACTGTGCTGATGGAAGCCGCTCCCTTCAGCAGAAAGCTAGACCCGACACCCCCAAATCCAACAAAAGCAGGACTCCCTTCAACTACAGCTAAACCCTTTCAACCCTCAAACCCCTAAGCCCCAAACCCCTAACCCCTAAAACCCTAAAGCCCTAAACCCTAAGCCCCTAAACCCAAAACCCCTAAACCGCTAAACCCAAAAGAGCTGACGGCGAAGGAACTCGCTTCCATCCGATGTGAAGAGCTGCTCGAGCTGGGCCTTTCCATGGCACCTCGCCTGTTTTTTGGGTTCAGGGTTTGGGGTTTAGGACTATATAATTAGGACAAGATGTAGGGGTTTAGGATTGTAGGGTTTAGGGCTTATGGGTTTTTGTTGTTGGCGGAATTTTATAGGGCGTTTCATCGGTTTGAGAAGGGCTCAAGATGGACCCCTGAACCTTCAGCTAGAGAGAGAGAGAGAGATATATATATATATATATAGAGCGAGAGAGAGAGACAGACAGAGAGAGAGAGAGAGACAGAGAGAGAGGGAGAGAGAGTCAAAGAGAGAGAAAGGGAGAGAAAGAGAGAGAGAGAGAGTATAATGCAGTATAATATATGGCATGAGCCATCTGACAACCTACATTCGTTCTTCACTCCCCATTCCCGATTGTTAATAATCATGGGGTTGGCACTCTGCCCGGGGAGCTTGACCGGTCCCTATGCCGCGAGGGATAGAGAGAGAAATTGAGAGAAATAGAGAGAGAGAGAGAGAGAGAGAGAGAGAGAGAGAGAGCGAGAGTGAGAGCGAGAGCGCGAGATAGTGGTAGTAGTAGTATTAGTAGT
The DNA here is from genome assembly GCA_905231915.1 of Symbiodinium necroappetens. NCBI lineage: Eukaryota > Dinophyceae > Suessiales > Symbiodiniaceae > Symbiodinium > Symbiodinium necroappetens. Next base: position 11,681 of record CAJNJA010092063.1, read on the forward strand.
AGTAGTAGTAGTAGTAGTACTAGTACTAGTACTAGAACTAATAATAGTAGTACTAGTACTACTACTAGTAGTAGTTACTACGTCGTAGTAGTAGTAGTAGTAGTAGTAGTAATAGTAGTACTAGTAGTACTACTAGTAGTAGTAGCAGTAGTAGTCGT
>CAJNJA010092074.1:0-19658 GCA_905231915.1 Symbiodinium necroappetens
TATACGTACTTTGGACCCTTTGGGGACTTTAGGACTTCTAGACCCTCCTTCGGATATGCTTACTACGCCTCTTCGTTTCAAGCAATCTCTGCAAGCTCCCTCTGGCAGAATACAGAGGGCCCAGGGCTCGAGGTTGAAGTGTAAGTTTCAGGATGTAGCGTTGCGGATTGACTGTTAGGGTTTAGGGTTTATAGGGTTAGATTTAAACGCATTCTGTAAGTGCAGGCTGGGTACACCTCCCAGAAATTATGCACAGTGAAAAAACAGATCCCTCACCATCCACCCGAAGCGACTTCCTCTCACCCCCGCAGCCTGGGACAAATAACAAGCGGTCATCCGTTGGGCATACTTTTACATGAGTTCTTGCAAACCAGTATGAGAAAAAGAGGGCTTGGGGGTTGGGGCGTGAGCTTTACTCTGAAATATGCCGGAGGAATCGGATATCCCAGGTCGGGTACTATGTGCGCGGACTTCAGGCTTCAAGGTCAGGTGTGTGTGCGTGTGTGCGTGTGGGCGTGTGGGCGTGTGGGCGTGTGGGCGTGTGGGCGTGTGGGCGTGTGGGCGTGTGGGCGTGTGGGCGTGTGGGCGTGTGGGTGTGTGGGTGTGTGGGTGTGTGTGTGTGTGTTTTTATATGCCTGCATGTCTTTTGAGTTCTGCGACTCTGCGAATCGTTCGTGCGACTTGCAAGTTTGCTGTTCGGACTAAATCTTCCCCGAGAGAGTTCCGCAATTCCCATATGCAGTTGCCATGCAGGGGCGTATGAGCTCGGTGCATAGAACTTAGGGCCGCGTACGTATGCGGAGGAGGCTGACCGTCAGACGCGGGTTCTCTCCATGTTGGAGCATGTTTTGGGGGCTCAAATTCTGGTGTTCCTTCTGCTGCTTGCACCCTCAACCCTATAAACCCTATAAGCCGTTTTGGCTAAACAACTAGGGAAGACAAGCCCAAGTCTTGAACCATAAAACCCGAAAAGAACCCTATAAATAATAAAGCTTCTAATGCTTCTTAAAACCAAAGCTCGAATAGAACACCTAAGGCTTATAAAACCTACGAGTACAACCCTAACGACCTAAACCATGGCATCAAAAACTGTCAAACAGCAAAACGATCCCCTCGACAAGCCACAGAAATCAGAGCTTCATAAAACAAGACACCTCCTAGTGGAGACCCTGAACAAGAGGATCCTCTTAACAGGGACCCCTGCTTCTCTGGAACCCACTAGATAGAATCCAACGGTTTCGAAAACCCTTTGTTGTTTCGCAACTCTACATGCCAAAAAAACTCTTTCGCTCTCACGCTCGCTTCGAGGTTGGAGCTTATTTCGGTGAGCTTAGGGTCAACACTTTGCGCCTGCGGCGTGCGCCAAGGTTTGTCGTGCGCGACCAGAATCAAATTCGCGTACCTTGCGCCGGGGGAGTTGTACCAGAAGCCCCTAGAAAATCAACATAGAAGTAGCAGGTTTACTAAAACTTTGGAGTCGGAAGTAGGCTATGACTAAAGATGAAGTAATGCTATACAGGAACCCAGTGTAGCTAAGCTGGCAGGTCGCGAGTAACGTTGAGCGGCCACTTGCAACTCAATGAACCATTAAAACCACACGCTAGATACTAGACATTACTACACTCGGCCTTTAAGCACACACACACACACACTCGCAAACACTCACCGGTTTGCGATGGCGGGGTTCGTTAGCCGACTGCGACTGGTGTGGATGCAAATCATGCCAAATCGGATATCACAAGCACACAAGCTGAAACCCATCGAGCGGCAACAGCAGTGTCAAGCAAACTATGGATACGGATGCTGCCGAAAAGGAAGCGGAAAGCACAATGAACGTGTCGCGCAAGCTGAACACCACCGCGTACCATTCCTGGCAGTGCTGAAGCACTCATCGGTCCAGGATCAATGGTGTTCTAAACATCCAAGGCCACATCCAAGGCCAACAAGATGCTAGCCACTTGCCGTATATCTGTTAAAGAAGCTAAAGCACACGAGGCGTGGATGAAGGCTGACGTGGTGCATGTAGGGAAGCCACACGACCTAGTATTTTTACATATTACGGAGGAAACAACAGTACGAAATCTGAGCTGTCTGGCTTTCAAGGTCTGCCGAAAAAGCTGCTGATTTTGGTTGTGTTGGTATGTAGCTTGTGCTCTTGCGGCTGACGTTGGTTTCCCTCGCCCGCGCGCCGTCACGCGCCCCTGATCCCACGGGGTCAACCCCAGTCCTTTACAGCATTCCTGAACCCGATGCAAATTCGTAACCACCCAAGACTTGAACCACTCTGCTGCTTCCCGGGAAAACGTGGTTGGATCCATGGTTCGTGTCAGCACTGGTTGCTACAAGCCGAATTCACTAGGTACAGACTTGGGAGCAGTGCTTGCCAGCTCGCTGTATCTGAGATCACGGCCCAAATTTTCGTTTTGCCGGCTCCCTTCTAAAAAAAGAGAAAACAAGCATTTACTTCTCGCCACATTTTACCCTAAATCAAAGACTGCCCGCATGGTCCTTGCCCGGTCGAAAGCGGAAGGTTAAGAAGGCCGTCAAGCGCATGAACTTGACCTAACGCAGCAAGAGTCGGTACTTCTATGACTGCATGTGGGGCTGCTGCATGTCCAAGGAGGCTGTGTAGTCTGGAACTGGCTGCTGATGTGGGTAAGGATTTTGATACGAACACAAAAGTAGCTGTAGGCTCGGGCTATACAGGCTCGAAGTTCGGCGTGGTTTACGCCCGATGTTCCGAACAGTAGACCCTCAATGCTCAACTCAGGGAATGTTGGCCTCCTGTGTTTGTGTCTCTTCCCTTGGGGGCAGTAGCCGAAGTGCTTCATTGAGTCGGTCTTATAATAGAGATCGCGCATTTGGGAAGCACTTTCTGGCTCCTGCATTGGTCTACGTTTGCTCTCCCCGTGTGACCTAGCTTAAGGCTGTGAGGACAATGCAAGCATACTTCTGGACCTGCGCCGCTTGACTCCGATAAGTCGGGCGTAGCCACAATGCTGATTCTGCATCTCAGGGCTCGAGCACATGAGACTGAGCTAGGACCCTGCAGCCAATCCCTAGGTGCAGCACCCTAGGCCAAAACAGCTTAGGTTCTAGGGTTTAGGGTTTGCAGCTGCTTTGGCCGGGCAGCATCCAAACGCGCCACTCTCTTGGGATACTCGCAGAGAATGACCCAGAAGCACAGCGCGAGGAAGCCGATCGGAAAAAGGAACCCACCAGCGGCCACCAGGCCTCGGATCAGATAGGCTTTCCCTAGGGCTCCAGTTACCTAAATAGTAGGTTACTGGGGTACATAATATATGGTGAGTAACCCACTATTTAGGTAACTGGAGCTCTAGGCTTTCTTTGAGGTCTACGCTCTCACAACTCGTTCTTTGAGGTTTAGGGTCTCAGGTTCCCCTTTTTTGAACCCAGACTCTGCCAATCAGCTCAGGTTCCCCTAAACCCCTAAAGCCTAACCCTGAGCTTTGAGGGTCTAGGATTTACGAGGCCCTCGACAGGCCTCAGTAGGCTCCCTGCTCCTCAGAGAGCTAGCCAGGTGGCGAGCTGCTAAAGCTTTCGGGCTTCGGACTGTCGTAGTGCGGGGGCTTTAAGAATTCGAGCAGGGTTTTTGGGCTCCTTCATAGTGTCATTTATGTAAGGTCAGCCAGGCAAGAGTGCAAAGACAGGTAAGGCTTGATGCCGTGGTGGCAGGCTGCTCATGCATATGGCAAAAACGCTCCAAAAAATCAGCCCGACGGTAAAGCCTAAACCCTGAACCCCAAGAAACGCAGAGCCCCATGTCACAAGTTAACCCCGGACTTGTATAAACCTCTGGAGAAACGTCTGGGTTCTAGATGTTGACAAGAAGGGGTGGGGTCTTGGAGTGACTCTTTCGATGTTGCAGCTGTAGGAGGTGTGTGCGTGTGAGTTCATGGGCTGACTGGTCAGGGGTGTTAGCTTAGATGTGGTCTGCATCTCGGTTGAGTGAGTGGTCCCGTTTGGGCGCGGGCACATGGGGGATGAAAAGCTCCGTTTGGCCGGGAAGCTCATCTTCCAATGCACGCCCTCCATGTTGCACAGGACTCCGTCGAATGACTTCAGCGTTGCTTTGTCATTCGGGTGTGTGTGGCATCGAAAGGGCTGCAGCAGATTGGTGCACAAAGAGATGTAGAGCAGCACCTCACGAAACTCAGGTGCTTCGAATCCCAAGCCGCCACGACTCCTCGTGAAAATCCCGATAGACCCGGTTGAAGAGCAAACACCGTTGCTGTGGCAGGTGGCCACGTAGACTACCAAGATTGAGACAGCAAGCAGGACAACATTGCGATTGGATTATGGATCATCTTGATATCGCATTCCGTCTTGGGGTCGAGACAATGTCGGGATTCAGGTTTTACGTTTGCAACTTCTGGATGTCATGTTAGTCAAGCCTGGAATTCCGCGCCCACGAACCTTCAAAAGCCAAGCCGCCACAACTATGATGATTCTCAGTCGCCCATAACTGGGTTACGTACTCCTGCTGTACATTCAAGGATTCCAGAAAAATCCTCGGAAGAAGGATTGCCCAAATCCGTGAACGGGAATACCCTCAACCCTAAACACCATAGACCCCACTCCCACTCACTAATCTTCAACCCTGCATAAGCCTCGGCTGCATACTTGGGTGTTTCAGAATTTCAGGAAAAACATGGATCCCAATTCATTCTACATCGGATTCCTGGTCCGGCCTGAGTCACTGTATTATACTTACCCAAACCACAATAATATGTAATTCCTGCTTTCGCTACTAAGGAAAACCTCCTTTCTACCATGTAGTTTCTCAAGACCCTTTGGGTATAAGTACTGCCACTATAGCGACTGAAAAGGGCCCTTACTTTCTTCCTTTTCCTAGGGACAACCCTCGTAGGGCCCGGTAGAACCCAAAGCAAAACCAGCAAAACAACAGTTCAACCCCCAAGTAAGCGTAAAACTAACTCCAGAAAGCCAACGCAGACAGGGTAAACCCTAATAAACCCTAAGCCTCATATTTCTCGCTCTGCAGGCATAACATAACCCTCACAAACCATTTAGGCGCGTATGAACATTCCGAATGCTGCCCCTTCAAGAATCCTAGACAAATTCGAAAAATATGGCAACCACAATGTAAAACCCCAGTTCTTGCCTTTGACTGTTGGCACTAGTCCTGTTCAGCGGTCCTAAACCGAAACAAGAGTGTGTCGTCAGGGTCACGTAGAGCATCCCACAGGTCTTTCCAAGACGATTCAGTTTCCAGCTGCCGGGTCGTCGGCAGACCTTCGGGGCTCCTTTTAGGGTTTAGGGGTTTAGGGCTTAGAGGGTTCTGTAAGGGTGGGTTCTTCGGGGTGTAGGGCTGAGGTTTCATCAGGACTAATTATTTCACACGGCTTGTGACAGGGTAAGCATGGTTTTCACGGGGCTTTCGGTGAGGTTCTTTTGCCAGGTTGTTCGTGGGTTGCAGTCATAGAGATTTTTTTACAGGGTCTCGCATGAGAGGGTTGTCGAGTCTTGTGCGGGAGTTGTAACGGCTCCGTGAGGGATGTCTAAAACTAGGAGTTCTTCTGTGGGAGTCGTCCTGTATCGGCGCTCACAACTCGGACAATCCAGCCGAGGCATGTCTAGGACCCTATTGTTTCGCCACTCGCACAAGGCAGGCGATGATTCATCCCACTGTTTAGAATCTGGGTTTTCTGGGTATTTCTGTTTGGGCGTGAGTTAGAAAAAAACGGACGCCGAACTAGAGCCGCAAACCCATAACGCTACATCCTCAGCACCTCCTTCAACAGTCAAAAACTTAACCCTAAACCCTAAACCCCTAGACGCTAAACCCCTAGACCCTAAACCCTAAACCTTAAACCTCAACCCGACAAGGGGAGTCCAACGGAGCTGAAGCCCGGCCTTGGAAAGTACTTCGAAGCCCTGTACTGCTCACTTTGTGCGCTCAGGGTTTGGGTTTAAGGTTTAGGGTTTAGGGTTTAAGGCTTAGGGTTTCGGGTTTAAGGCTTAGGGTTTCGGGTTTAAGGTTTAGGGTTTCGGGTTTAAGGCTGAGGGTGTAGTGATTAGGGATCCCTCCGAACGTTCTGAGAGGTAAGCCGACCGCCCAAGCAGACCCTCTACTCAACCCGTCCCTTCCCCATTTTTTACCCTTTGATCTCAAGACGAGATGGGGGTGTCCGAAATAGGGGACCCCAATATAGCACCCTAAATAGTAGGATCCTTATTAGCAGGACCCCAAAATAAGGTTATTAATTTTCGGAGAGTCCCAATTGATCTCAAGACGAGATGCTAGGTAGAGCAAGTGAGCCAGAAGCGGCACCAAGAGCCTGCAACAAACTCTGCGTAGTGTTCCGCAAACATGCACCGGCAAAAACATGTGGAGTCGCATGCAAAATTTCACGCAGGTAGCAATCATCCGTTTTAAAACGATATCATCAGTAAATCTCCTACGTTCTTGCCCACGGGCCATGTCGGACATGTTTCTCATGGGCCTGACTAAAACCCTCTCTGTAGCAACATATCCAGTGCCGGTGTTTGCATCAATCATGATGTGCATGTCGGCGCATCAAGTACTACAGAAGCCTGAACTCAAGGTGAGAAACGCGGCCAACCCACAACCCCCAAAACCCGACACGCCTAGACTGCAAGCCCGACAAGCCCTAAACCCCAAGTCGCCAAGACTGTAAGGACCCCAAACAAAATCCCAAAACCCTGACATCCCAAGATTCTGAGATACCAAACCCAAAAAAATATCTTGAATCCAAGAGCCCCCAAAAACCCTCGGAAGCAGCCGAGTCTCAGGAAGGTTGGCAGCAACAACGTGGCATTGACATAGGCCTCGGTTTCGACTCTCACTCTCTCCTTTAGCGCCTCCTCGGGGCCCCTGGGGTTGAAGGGGTTGAGGGGTTTAGGGCTCAAGGGGTTTATAAGGGTTCAAGCGGTTTAGGGTTTAGGGCTCAAGGGGTTTAGGGTTTAGGGCTCAAGCGGTTTAGGGTTTAGGTCTCAAGGGGTTCAGGGTTTAGGGTTTGGGTTTAGGGCTCGCTGACCTCACCCCTGGCAGCCGCCCATCTCAATGAACTTTGGGGGAATATTCGACAGAAGTAAGAGGCACAATGCGAATGTCCAAAATCGGCATCTTGCTGATGTGAGCTCTTCTACGACATAAGTTTTGCTAGACCCCTAGGTTGTGGTCCTCAGACGTCGGTCTTGTGGGATCAACAACACCAGAACTCACACAAGGCCACATATTGCTTTCGCAGCAGCTGTGAGTGCATCCACTCGTGAGATGCAGCTGAAGACGGTCAGAGATCCTCAGCCAGTAGCATATTGGCTGTAGAGCAACCAGAATGAAACTGGGAACTAACTTTAAGCAAGGAGTTCGCTCCCTCTGCATTTTGAAGGGGCACGGTCGTGCGTGAGGGAAGGATGGTGGTGTGCGCTGGCGGTTAGAAGGTTGCGATTGGGAGCTTTGGCTACGGTAACAAGGATCTCTAATTTATGGACTCTTAAGTCTGGCACTTGAATAAGTCAAGAAGCCACCTGTTGTTGGAGAGCTTATGGGCCTGTGGTGTCAGACGACCAGTCAGGTCCTTGGGCCCAAAAAGCCTTCGAAGTCCTTGCAAAGCTCTGATAAAGTCATGGTCCGCCTTTGTTATTGTTCTTAGGGTACCATTGCAGCCAAGTGCTGCATGACAGTACGTTGTCTGTACTGTTGCCCTGTTGCGCTCTGGCACTATGATGGCACTTTTACAATGTTGTAAGCTATGTTCTGCAATCATGCTGTTTGCAAAAGTTCTGATTCTCATCCGCAGTTGACCCCTTAATGCTAGGTGCTTTCAGCATTAAGACTTTCAATCTCACAGCGTCACCTGAAGCATCAATGCTTCGTTCCAACGAAGTTCTTCAGTGCGCGATGGACTCCCGGTCATGCACCAACTAATGCGCAAACCATAGTTGTGGTTGCTTCCACTGCTGACTACTTCTATTGTCCCTATCTTCAAATGTTTGCAGCACGCAACCCTTCAGTAACCGAATCGGTCAGTCGTGCTTGAAATGCTGCAAAATACCCATAGTTCCGCATTGTCGTCTGTGTTTACGCAGTCACACTGATTTCTGAGATAACACTGACGGTACTGCGATTGCTGCCGTCATCATGATTTTTGTACTTGCCATTGTGACTACATGGCCACTATGGGCGACGAACAGCACAGTCTGCGCATGTCGAAAGCATGGAGCCAGCATGCAACACCCCAATGCAACGTCGCTTGACAATAGCTCCATCCGTCCCTAAATCCCCAACCCTAAAACCTTTGTTTGAATAATAAGGTCTCTCCCGCAACCCTGAACCCTAAGACTCCATGCAAACCTTGAACCCTGAACTGCCCTGAACCCTACGACCTGAAACCCCTGTGGGTAGTTCCCTGAATTAGGGTCCTTTTTAAGGTCCCCAATATAGGACGGCACCCTTATCAAATGGACCCTAATTTAGGGAACTACCCCTATGAGCGCTCACCGCTCCAGACCAGGCTTCGGAGAAAGGTGTCCGTGGCGATGGATTCCCTTAGCTGGACCGGCATTTGTCACTTCTTTGCTTGCTAGAGGAACCCTTAACTAGATGGCCCTATACGTACCCTTAGACTCCAAAAACCCCCTTAATTCAGGAATATACCTTAAATCTTATTCGGGTTCCTATTCTAATTTAAGGTTATATTCCTTAATTAAGGGGTTTTGGAGCCTCTGGGTAGCAACTATATGGGTTTAGGATGATAAACCTCACAACTGTGAAAGGAACCCATCTCAGCCTAAACCGAATATGTAGCATCCATATCTATAGAACCTCGCGGGAGAGAGGAAGCCCTCAGCGGAGCCGAATTAAAACCTAACTGGGCTTGTTTCTCTCGTACCGAGCAAGGACGAGCCCGCAATGCAGGGCACAGTCCTAATTGGGTTTAGGGTTTATAAGGGTATAGAAGGATCCTCGCCGGGGGTCCCAGAGCGAAAATCTTGCGAAAACTTCTGCTACTACGAGGACGACTTGATCAGTCCAAGCCGAACATCCACACAAGAGCAGTCCAATTGTAACCACATCACACCATGCTTTAGTTCAGAGTTGTGCGATTCTCGGGATTTGGCGTTCCCCCTGTTTGCAGCGGGGCTCTCAAACACAAAACCCTAAAGTAGGCCCAAGTAGTAGGCAGTAGGCATGGGATTACGGCCTGAGCTTCCCCCGCACCCCGCAAGTTGACGGACAAAGCTGCAAAAGCAGCATCACTGACGCGAAAGGCTCTCCCCAGCTGATGTTGAACAGCCTGGCTGGTTGGGCTTTGAAATAGGCTAGATATCTGCTCTTTTCTATGGACGAATGCGACAACTCGGCCTAGTTGATCCGCGCCATGACCGGTAAAGGCTGATCATGGTATAGCATCCCTCTTAGTCTGATTACACATGAGAGTCGCGTTCAGATATCAGGGTCTGCACTACCTGCCTCTGACTGTCGTGTGACTTCGGGCCTCAGAGGGTCCGTTACTGTTCGGACTATTTAGAAGCCTTCGTTTGGACCTGGACCGCGGATTCATGCCACTCAATCCCCATTAATTGAAACTGAGCTTGCTAAGCCCTGAAGTTTGTGGCGCATGGAAACCAAGGTTGAGCTTTGCTGCAACGTTCTGCAGGTCTCTCCTAATTAGAGCAACTCATCCAAGATTGTGCTTTCAGGTCTATGGTATGTGATGGGCAGGGTTTGCAACTTTATTGTTTGAAGGATCTTACGTGGTGTTGCAGAGGTGACGGGTTCATGGACACTTGTAAGTAGGGCGATGCATACTCAAATCGCGGAACACCTAGCAATCCTACACAAGTACACATGATCTACATAGCGGACGGTTAGCAGACACTACAACAATCTTCAACCGCACGCTTGCTACAGACTTCCAACTCCAAGCCCGAAGCGAAATCTCCTTTGAGCGTGAGGGTGTCTATGTTGCTTGCAGGGCATGCTTGGGAGTGGCTTCACACACTATACAAGTCTTAAGCGTGCCTCAATAGATAGAATGGGGTCTAGTATAATGTGAACTAATTGGGACTATAGGTGGACGTTGTTGCTAACCTGATTGAGATTCCTGTCGCCCCGCTGGTATAACGACCACGTACTTAATCTTCAAAGTTTGCCAACCGGTCAAACCTGCCCATCTGCGGCTATTTCATCAACGCACGTCCTCTTGCCTCTGCTGTAAGAAATAAACCCCAGCATTCGCCACACGACCTGTCACCCCAAGCCGAAACCCTCAAGCCAAGAACCCCCCAGATATTCATTAATTACACTTAATCACTACACTTCTGTCGATGACCAGAACGACCAAAACCCGAAACGGTGACGGCCTGATGGTTGACATCACCTTCCATAGCGGGGGTTTGATCTTTGGGCTGTTGCTTCTGAGCGAACATAGATTTTCGGAGGTAGGCCTTTGTGGGGTTCCAGTACTCGCGGGGGAACCGATATTCATAGTCTCGAATTGGTCACATGAGGAACACCTAGCAGCCGGCAATCATTGTAGCTGATGTTTTCTATGCCTGAAACCGTTCCGGCTCTTGCACCCAGCCAAAGCCCAGACAAGATCGGGGGCTGTAGCCGACCAAATTCCGAATGCTTCCTGTCAGCCTCCTCCCTTCAAATCCCGGCTCCTTACACCCGAACCCCAACTCAGCTTCAACCGTTAATTAAACCCTAAATCCACAGAGCCTGATGCATTCCAAGATCTTATCACACCGAGGAACCCTACAGGCGGCATCCTCCGTACCGTAAGTGTTTGCGGTTCAAGGTTTGCGGTTTAGAGCTTTCTTGCCCCCTACATTGCTGAACGGCTTAATAAGGCTTTGGGGCTTTGGGGGTTCGGGGTTTAAAGTTCCCGTAAGCTTCAGCAGCGTTTTCGCGCTCTGTGGGGTTCCAGGCCCTGCGTCTTTCTGCGAGGCCCCGGACCTTCAGCAGCTCAGGGGTTCCTTCCTCGGAGATTAGGAATCAAGGCGTTCGACCCTCGCAACTCAGACATAAAAAAAGAGGCGGTTGGGGTTTGGGGGGGTAGTTGTTTGGGCTCCTGCCATCGGGATGCTTAAGGGGGCTGGGGTTTGCTAGAGCTCTAGACTATAAAAATAAGCTGGAGGCTGAAGCAAGTTTAGACTTCTCAGGCTGGCATCCATCACAAGGCCGTGGAAACCCTAAACCCTGAACCCCAAACCCTAAGCACCCTAAACTTTAGCCCTAAACCCTAAACCCCAAACCCTGAACCCCAAACTACTAAGCATCCTAAACCCTAAACCCCTAAACCCCTAAACTAAACCCTAAACCCTAAACCCTAAACCCCTGAACCCTAAACCCTGAACCCCAAACCCCCCCAGGCAACGCCGGCCTGCAGGAAGAATATCATCTGAGACAAGGCCAGGCCAGTCATGATCAAGCCTTTGAGCGCAAGGCGGCTACCAGAGAACCCAGAGACTCCAAAACCACGTTTGCTTAAGGAGTATACCTTAAATCATAGTAGGAAGCCGAATAAGACTTAAGGTATATTCCTTAATTAAGGGGTTTGGTCTCTGGGAAGTTAGGGTTTATTAGGCTAAGGCCTAAGGACGAGCCCCCAGCGCAGGGTATGTTCGTAAACTGCGAGACTTGCACAGTAGAAAAGCTCTCAGTCATCTCCGTCTTGGTTCAGACCCAGCACCCCTAAACCACAACCCCTTAACTTAAACCCCTAAACCCCTAAACCCTAAACCCCGAAACCCCTAAACCCCTAAACCCTAAACCTCAACCCCCTAAACCCTAACCCCCAAGAAGAGGCGTCCCTTCAGGCTGCAGCTGTTAGCCGGGAGCCCCAACTGTCTCAGAAGCAACCCACAATGGCTCCGGCCCCCGAGAGCAGAGGCAGCATGTATGAAGGCAACTCAGTTTTTGCAAAGCAAAGATTAGGGGTTAGGGTTTAAGGTTTAGGGTTTTGGGGTTTTGGGGTTTAGAGTTAGGACTAGGGGGACCCTTGGGGATATAGACCCTCTCTAAAACAGGTCCCTGTTTAAGAGATCCATCAAGTAGGGTTAAGAAGGGTCCCCTTTAAGGGGTCTCCCCACTACCTAGGACAAAGGCAGTTTGCATGTGTGTTAGGGTTTAGGGTTAAGGCTTTAACGAATGGATGCACATTGAATCGGTTTTCTTGGGGGGCATGGTACTAGAACTCTTATGGGATATTCTTGGCAGGTCTTACAACACCTATCCTCTTTGTGGAATCGCTAGGCCCTGTCGAGCTTAGACTTAGATGTTTCCCAGTAGACAAGTTGGTAACTACATGTAAGTACTGTATATCGAACTGGAGGGTTGTAATTAACACCCTTTTATGAACCCAGACTCTGCCAATCAGCTGGGAAGCAGCACTTCCAGACTATTGCATCCCCCCTTAAACCTGTTGAAACCGGACTTGATGACTGCCAGCATTGCCTCCTCTGCCGTTCTTCAGCCGAGGCCCGAAAACGTTAGCCTATCAAGCACTCCACCCCCTGAGACCCTAAACCCAAGAGGCGCTTGAAGCCGTTTGGGGTCATTTACGCTATGGGTTTGAAGTGCTTCACGGGGGATAGGCCTAGAGCTTGGGGTCGGGTTGAGGCTTAAGGGTTAAGGCAAACCATACAAACCCTGAGCTAAGAGGGGTTTAGGATTTGGGATTACTGATCCGTGTGAGCCCGTATACCAAATAATCCAAAATTCGCACCGACAGGCCGAGTGATGGAACAAGTCTAAGGCCTTATAAAACCCTATAAGAAGCGCTTTAAATCTTCCCGAATCTATGAAGCTGTGCCACTTTGCGGCGATCGCCGGCTTTTTCCTCCAGTTCCCAGGACCTGGGTGAGAGTTGCGTATTCGTCGTGCCTAGAGTATGAAGATACTTAGGTGTCTGACATAGAACTGCTGTACGCAGTCCGCGGTCCATCCCTCTATCGTGCGAGGCCGCGGCTCTCTGCCGCTTCAACAGGGATGTTCATAAGCAGTGTCGGATCAGTATCGGCTTTTTCGTGAGAAAGGGGATGCCTATGACGGTATGAGTGTCTCGGGGGGATGCTTCGCAAGGCTCTGTGCGAAGGCTAAGGAATTTTTCATTAAAGGAATTGAAACCCAGCGGTGAGCAGGGGTACCTTTCGCGGTTGTCCCACGCTCATCCTAGAGTGAGGTTCTCTCCAGAACCGGCATGGCCTTATGCAAGCAAAGCGTCTACCCATGCGGTAAAATTATTCTTGAAGCTTAGCGCCTGGTTTTTCTGTCTACTATCTGCGACATCTCGGTGTGGTTCTTACCTTCGGGGACGACCGGCACAAAGCTTGCCCCGAGAAGGCACGTGCTCATGCCTCTGATGCTGCTGCCAATTTGCCGTAAAATGCAGCACGCCCAAGGCCGTCGTCACTAAGAGCGTCGTGCCTGCAATGACCACGTAATCGCCTGAGTGGGTTGCAGTCAAGGCACAAGATTTTGGATTAAGTGGCAGTGAACCCCGGACCGTCGAGTTCCGAGTGGCTGAACACAGCAGGCTCCATGACCGAATGAACCGATCGCTTCGTCCTTCATTACTGGGCCACCTAAGCCTGAAGCTTCAATGCTTCCCTAGCCTAGACATCTGGAAACCCCCGAACCATCAACCCTGAACCACGGAAAGCAAAAAACACAACTTTACCCTGAAACCCTAAACCCTATACACCCCATACATCCCAAACCCTCGAACCCCAAACCCCAAACCATTGGGAAATCCCTTTTAAACACGGGCCAAGGTGCTGCTCCGGCACTCGGTGCAGACACCCATCTGCTCGTACCAACCAGGAAGGCAAAGACCTGTCTCCAGTGAGGGCTTTTTTCACACTTGGGTAGTTCTCCAAATTAGGGTCCCTTTTGGGGTCATGTTTATATGGGTGCCGTACTATATTCGGGACCCAAAAAGGGACCCTTATTTAGAGAACTGCCCACTTAGCTAGGACAAAGCCCGCATTGCAGGGTACAGTCGAAGCAGTGGGGTTTAGGGTTTAGGGTTTGGGGTTTAACAGGGCTTAGGGGATCATGAGCATTCTTAGGGCTGTCTGAGGGTTCTAGGTTCATGAGCATTCTTCAGGTTTTCGGAGGGTTCTATAACGGTTCGGGTCTGTGTTTTATAATAGCTAAAAGTACAACCTTAACATGAAACCCAAGAACCCCCGAGCCCACGAAACCCAAAAAGCACTTTACCGCCAACCCGCCGAAAGCCTGAGCTGCGAAGTTTAAGGCCCAGGTCCTTTAATAGGAGTACTTGGACGCTTAGGCCACCAGAAACAAATCGTACTGCAAACGCAACAAACACCCTATATCCCCATCCAAAAAACAGACTGCAACTAGACCTCAACCCCCCTAGCGGACTTGTGTGTAACACAAAAATCGAGAATACCCTAAAGTTCCAATAAGTGGGGTTTAGGGTTTAGGGTTGAGGGTTTAGGCTTTGGGGTGTAAGTGCGCATGTGCCCCCCAGACACCGGTAATGCCAAGGCACTGCAGGCCAAGCTGTCTGTGTCCTTGGTGTATAATCAACGGGCAGTGATTCATAGGATTTAAGGTTAATTACGTGAGGTTCATCTGGAAGAGTTTCCTCAGTCTAGGACATTTTCAGGTGGGTAGCTATCGTTATAGGAGCCTTGTAGAAGGTCTATATACCTCGTAGAAGCCTGAAGAAGCCCTGCATACCCTGAACTCCCCACCTGCAGTTTCCTTTAACTCAGATTGGCCTGTTCAAAAAACCCCGAGCCCGAAGCCCTAAGCCCCATAAGTTTTGAGCGTTAGTAAGAACAAACCTTAAACCCTAGAGCCGTTTCTGCTGCAATGCTGCCATAACGCAGGGGCCTGAATAAGAATTAGAACAGGGCTTAGTAACTGTTTGGGCGTTTTTTGTTTTATTAGCCAAGGACAACCATTAGAAGGAATCCTGAGTAATTTTGGTAACTGTTTGGGCTTTTTGTTTATTAAGCCAAGGCACCCTGCCCAAGGCACACCTCCCAGGTTCTCCACCGGGGCACCTGCCCTTGCCGGTACGCGGCTTGGGGTGCAGGGTTTGGGGATGAGGGTTAAAGGCTTTTGAGACTCACACTGGGAGGTTATGGGTCGTTTTGCTTTAGAGCTTCGCGCGGTGTGTTGGGCTGGTGAGCGTAGTGTGTGTGAGTGTGATTCTACATATGCACGTCTACACACGTGTTACAGGAGCAATGCCATGCAAATCAATACCCCGTCATGTGCGAAGATGCATGGATGTCCGTATGTGAGTATGTACGCATTAGTACGCATGTGCGACTTCATGCTGACATCCAGGCGTGAGTATGGGCATGAACTTACGCATGTATACAGGCAATTCTGTACATATAAACTGACATGCGCGTGAACACATGTCTAGAAGGCGTGTATGTACGTATGTATGTATGTATGTATGTATGTCTGTATGCATGGATGTATGTGTGTGTGTGCGTGCTTGTATACGCATTCATGCCTATTTCCGGTCGAAGCCGGCAGTTCGTGGTAGTAGTACTCAGGACAGGGACACTGATCAAGGACCGAAGGCTTGGGGACGGCATGTGGGACTTTCCGAAAATTAGGGTACCTTATTTTGGGGTCCTATTAATATGGATCCTACTATTTAGGGTACTATATTCGGGTCCCCTCTTTTCGGAAACCCCCCCATGTCGTGGCATGACCTTTGCCAAGTCCAAAGTTGAAGCCATGGGCCCCTAGTATGCGCCCTGAACCCTGGGATCCTTATACACCTGCTATATACCCTATATGTGCCTTTAAGGGTCCCTAGAAAGGCCTAAGGGCCCATATTAGGGGCCCATACTTCTAACCTTTGACCAAGGGGCGGGTGTATCAAAGCACTGGAAGACGGACCCCGGATCCTCTCGTGATTGCGGTTTAGGGTTTAGGATTTTAGGGTTTTCGGGTTTTCGGGTTTAGGGTTTAGGATTTAGGGTTGTCGGGATAACGGGCTGGTCTACGTTCAGGTTGATGGCTATGCGGATCGGGATAGCATACGTTCCAGCGTGCTTTTTGCCTACTTGGGACCGTCTGGCTTAGGTATCGAGTATGGTGGTCTTACGCATTTTGCTCGGGTGCTACCACCACTCCCTGAGTTACCCGCTGTGCAGTTTGTTGCTGGCTGCTGTGAGGGCTACTATCAGCCTACTGTTGTCGACCTGCGTGCTATCAGGGGGTCACTTAAGGTCTGCTGCACAGAGCCTGATGCCACTCCTGCGCAGCGTGTCGAGACAGCCGTTGCTTCTAGCGGGGAGCCGGACCCTGCCGACCCCGTGGCGGGCCGTCTTAGCCAGGGAGCTTTGCAAGTGTTGCACCGTGAACAGGTTGTTAATCCCTATGTTCCACTGCTGGCTCCGCCGCCAACGCCGCTTGTTGTCCTCCACCGGGGACCAAATGCCGGGTCAGGTTGGGAAGGTACTTCACATACTTTAAGCGACCCCGGCGGTGCATCACGACCGTTTACTTCCAAGACCTTGCTTGGGGTTGCTGTCCTGTTGTTGCTCGGTAGAGCCCACATTGGGTGGCCGGGGTTTCTTCTGGTCTGTGGAGGGTTCCAATGCCACCTTGCGTGGGCCGCTGCTTCCCCAGACCTGCTTTCGGACACAGGAACCTCCCGGTCTGAGCACAGCCCTCTTGGGGAGTGGCAGAGCTTCGATTCTCAGGATGATAGGCTTACCGATGTTGGCTCCCTTGCGTCTGCCGTCGAGCATGTGCGGTTAGCTACCCTCTTGTTCTGCTCTCCGTCGGGGGAAACTCTTCGATGGAATGCTGGGCCCAGCACTACCGGTGTGAAACTCACCTATTTCCGCTTTGTGGTTTGGGCTCCGCACTGTCAATATGTTATGTTCCTGCCGAGTGACAGTACATTTGCTTGGGTCCACGATCTGCTGGGGCGGTTGCGTGCCTTGCCTGGGCGGGATAAACCTACTTTGGTTCAACCGCAAGCCCTTATTCATGCAATCCAGTTTATTTCTCCCCCGATTGACTCTGAACACATTGCTGTTCTGGTTGACACAGGACATGACAGAATTTGCCTTGATGTCGCTCGAAGGACTGCAGGTGCATCCATCTTGTCTTCCTTACGAGTGCTCTGTCCGGGGCGTTCATTTCAACTTGACCCCCAACTGCCTGTAACCGTCCGTCATGGCCATGTTGTGCTAGCTTGCGGAGACACGGTCTGTAATGAGGATGTTGGCGCTTTTGTTATCCCTCCACCGGCTACACCATGCCGAGGTTGGCTGCAAAGGCATGAAGAAGTGCTCCTCACCGCTGCCGATCTAGGGTTGGTTCGTCTTAAGGTTCCTAGGGGCTACACCCAAAGGCGTCTGCAGCTCGCCTTACAACAATGGTTGGGGGCGCCGCGCTGTGAAGGTTCAGAGCTGCAACTTGTTCCAGCCTCCCGTGCCGGTGTCCATATTTACTGTCTTCCTAGGCCTGGCACCAGCACCCTCACGGTTGTGCTGCATGACATCTGTGACTCGCTAGGGGAAATTGTGGTAGTTACGGTTGACTCTCCGAGTCTGGGTGCATTACCGCTGACTTATCTCAAGCAGGGCCCACTGAGCACCTTTTGGGAGGATGTCCTGCTATGCGAACCGTCTGCGTGCGTTTGCACCTGCGTTGCCGCGGAGAGATCCTCTACGGGTTTCCCATACAGTTGTGTTCGACTCGGTCTTGACTATGCACGTGCTCGGCTCCTGGGCTGGCGCCCGGGTCTCGAGAGCCACATTCACACTGCTGATCTCGTGTCGCATGCCGGTGCCTTGGGGATTCAGTGGGATATTATTCGAGAGGTGAATACTGCCGAGGCCGCCACTCAATCCACGCCTCTCCATTGGCCTGTGCAAGCCTCTCCACTTGTCTCTGTCTCAGCTCCTGTCCGCCGACTTGCCCAGCGCTGCGTCCCGGCAGAGGGGTTCTTTCCTGCTGGCACATACTATCATTTGGAGTGCCCGTTCATGGGGGTACAGTGTCAAGTGCCGTGCTTGCCTCGGTACCATTTATGGGCTGTCCGACTAGGTGATGAGGTTCTGGGTGCCTGCACCCAAAGTATCACGTGGCATGATGTTGCTCAGGTCGCGGGCCTAAGTGCGTGGGACCTTCCGCAGACCCTCATCCATGAAGGGGTTCTTAGTTGGGAATGGCCACAGGATCTAAGTGCGATGTCTGGGCACTGTGGCCAGGTTTTCTACCAGGGTGATATTGTGGATAACTGTTGGAAGGGTAGCAAGGGTTCCTCCTTCGAGCCTCATTTCCCGGATCAAGATGCTGTCAGTGTGTCGGACATCGACCCCGAGATCATTCGGCCAGACCCTGTTGCGTCTATGGCGCTTCTGATAGGAAGCTTCCAAAGTCGACTGGTCACCTTGTTGGCGGTCATGACCTTGCCCTGGGTTGCTTGGGGTGCTCGTGATGCCTCTGCGTCGCCGGACGGCTTTCCTGCCTTGGGGGAAGTTGCTCTTGGCTTTAATGCCACGCAAACATGCACTGTTGCCTGGTGTCATGAGCTTGCGTGCCAATCTACACATTTTTCTGTGACTGCTGGTGCGCTGGCGGCCTACTTCCGGGCGCATTCGCCATTTGAGGTCGTCCGTATTTTTCTGTGGAAGCCGTTGGCGGGGCCCCTAGCCTTTGAGGTCCGCCGGGATAGCGGCCCAGCTGAGCTTGAACGCATGCTGCAGGCAGCGGGTCACCACGCGAGCCATGGTCTTATCATGGCATTTGATACCTCTACCACATCGGTCGATCTTTTATCGATCCCGATTGGCCCTACTGTGTGGTGGATCATTAGGGATGGCATTGCTAGAGAACTGCTGCGGCCAGTCGCCCTTTGGTATGAGGACACCTGCAGGTATGTAGTGACTCTCAACTCTCATGGTCAAGCGAACGCGGTTACATGCTCACCGGAGGTTGCTGCCATGAGGCGCCTCCCTCAAGGGGCGCGGGGATACACCTCTATGCCCATGTCACGCATACATGGGCACCTCACGCATCAAGGTCTGGTGCTCACTGAAGTCGCCATCGGATCCATAACGGTTGCGGCCAGTCTGGGAAGCCGGTTGCGTTCTCACCTTGTGCTTTCTTTCTTGCTTGGTGCTGCCCTTTTGTTCCCAGGGGCATTGGCCATGCAGCAACAGTCCCCTCCATGGGCGCCTGTGCCCTCGCAACAGAGGAGCTCGCCTCACACGTGGGTTAGCGTGCCACTGCAGCCTCGCTGTATGAGGGTCTGGACTCACACCATAGAAGCTCCGGTGGTATTTGACTATCAGCCCAGGCCAGATCCGGAATACCTCACTCGGCACCTTGCTCATCTTGGACGCGGCGTGCCCTCGGTTGGTGATTTTGTGTGGACCACGCCGACCGTTGTCCAAGGGGTTGCGCACCTTCTGCACATTCCGCCAAACTGTGTGCCTCCTATGTTATTCTGGTTGCTACATTTTCGGGGACGCGCAGCTGTAGTGGCTGTTCCACCGGGCAACTTCGACTGGGCCAGATTAGCGCAGCTCGCCCATGACTACTTTGGGGCGGACCTTTTCAGGCGCAATGCTTTCAGCATTCAGCATCAAGCCTATGTGTTTCCCTATGGGGCAAACGT
>CAJNJA010092085.1:0-19657 GCA_905231915.1 Symbiodinium necroappetens
TGTACGTATGTATGTATGTATGTATGTATGTGTGTGTGTATGTATGTATGTATGTATGTATGTATGTATGTATGTATGAAAACATACATACATACATCCATACATACATACATACATACATGCATATGCATATGCATACGAGTACACGCATTGTTATCTTTCTGCCTTAGGACTCGGTGGTATCGGGCGCCAGAGCTTTTCCTCGGCTCCCGTGGAGATTCCAGCGTCCGATGCCGATAATGGTTGTGAGATGTGTACGGCAGCCAATAACTTCCACATTGATTGTACTCAGGTTGATCTCTGGTCCGCTGGTTGTACTATCGCGGAGCTGATACTCAGGAGGTCCGACTTTTCCGACTAGTGCAGGCATGGTCCGGCTGTTGCCGCAGGCCTTGGGTTCCAGGTTCGGACACGCGTGTGGGGGATCTCAGACAGGTTTCCAGTTGCATCTCAGACCCCCATGCGTGCACCAGCCTGCCTATGCTTGAAGCAATGGCTCTGTGTGAGCCGATCCTTGCTGTTTGTATTCTCACTGCAGATGAACTTCTCAGGATATGCTGTTTCGAATTTGCGGGGCTTGCGCCTGAGATTGCCGCAAAGATCCACAAATGTGAGAGTCACAACTTCTCGGAGGGTTTTGACGTCAAGCTTCGAGGAGCTCGGTGCCCCAGATGAGAGCGAAGGTTGGCCGGCACCTGAGGGCCAATCCTGCCCCACGTTTGTCGTGAGCATGTACCGTCGTGAAGGCATGCAGAAGTTAGTGATTCCGCCGGCTGCAGACTGCATGAAGCTCCTGAGGCCACTGGCTGCGCAGTTGGTGGAGGCTCTCGGCATGAAGGGGGAATGTGGCATGGGGCATACGGGGTCATGGCAGCATGGTCACAGGCCTCGGGGCGCAAAAACGCAGAGCCTGCGGCCTGGCAGAGCCTGCGGGAGGCTGGCGCTTCGCAGGCAGGGCTGGGCCGGGCTGGGCCGGGCTGAGATGGATTCTGTGAAGATGAAGCCGTGCAGGGCCAAAGCATCGGGGTCCAATCTCCGGCCCAAAGCATCTCACTGCTCCTGCCTTCAAAGGTATTGCTTGTTTGCACTGGCCGCTGTGTTCAAAAGACGGGTCGCGATCATGAACGTTTGGGGATGACCCTGACAGTTTGCCATATTAGGGGCCTGAACATCTAGACCGGTATCTTCTGGCGTTTTGTAGGGCTTATGGGTTGGAAACGGTTCTCATCTCGAAGATTTTATGACAGGTGCCTGCAAGGTTAGAATACATTGACGGGGTATAGGAAGAGGGTAGTATTCCGCAGAGCCGGTATCCCCTTGGTTTAAGAAGTCATTGATTTAGGGTTTAGGCTTGAAGGAATACTCCTGATTTCCGAAAGAAGCCCACGCCGACCTGCTTTGTGCCAGAGCGCAGTGTCTGAACAAGCTCATCCGCTCTTCTGGTGAAATGGATAGTGGAGTCTCTGCATTGTTGATTTGGCATGTCCTTATTCGAACAGGATGTTTTGTCCTTTATTAATGCTCGAACCGCAAGAGTCGAAGCAGTCGGAAACCTGAGCCAGGAGTTTCGAGCAGACTTCATAGCGACTTCGAAGACAGAAGCAGGGTACGTGTAGAGAAAAGCATCGAAAAGCTCTGAGTACTTGCATGAATACAACGTGCACAATTCAACGCGATTTGTGGGAGGTTCCACAGCCCGATATACAGCAGGAATCAAGTCTGTTGCACAGGCAGCTGTGGACATGCTCGAGAGCATCCTCCGTTATGATGGACAGCGGCGCCTGCGCGACTTGGATGCTGTTCAGCTTCAGTCACTACATGGATATAGCAGGCTGCCGGAGGCGAAGAGTGTTTTACCATGATATTCATCTGAGGATGCGACAGGGCTCTTCGGGAAATGTCATTCTTCACTTCAGAAGAGCCTGAGGCGCATCGCAGCCATTTTGAAGCGCTCAAACGGTCTCGGACTGTCTCAAGGTGCCGGTGCCTGTGCCGGTCTCCCGACCGCTGAGCCCTGCGACTTTGCAGCGTTCCCGGGAAGAGGCGCGAAAGGGAGAACGATGAAGGGCACAGCAGGGCAGAGGTTACGCAACCGAGCCTGCTCTGGCCGCTCGACTCGTGGCTCGTGGGGAGTCTGGGGGGTTCCGGGGATGGTGAGGAGAGTCTAGAGAGCCGACTGGCGGCAGCCATGGAAGCTTTCGTCGCTCTCGTCAGTGTTGCGGTGACGAGCACTGCAGCTCTTTGGTCCACAAATGTCCACGAGACTCTCATCAAGACGCATATTGCCAGGCTTTCAGCCAGGACCACTGATGTTGTCTTCGGAGTGTAGGGTTTCAGGAGTCCCGGACTGAGGTTTATGCCGACCTGAAGTATGTGTGCCTCGAGAAACTATGACTCGGTGAGTGCAACCTAGACCAAGACCATTCGTCTCAGGAATTTTGGCTTCATGTCGGCAAGCCCATTGGGTGTCTTGGATCTGTTCAGTGTGTGGGGGACTTTCACACTGCCAGATGCTAGCGGAGCTGCTAGCGGTGTTGGAGCACATTGATGGCAAGCACTGGCAACCCAAGGAAGGTTCTCATGTCTCACGACACAGTCAAATGTGCTGCTTTTGAGTTGGAGTCTCCTGCGCCTCGCAAGGACCCCAGATTGAAAGCAATTTCAGCAGTTGTTGGGCACCGATGCCGGGCAACCAAGGTTGAGCTCGCCTTCCGCGATGGGAGTGGGAACTGGATGTTACGTTTCGTGAAGTAGAGGTTCGTGATTTTGCTTGCCAGAACCTCAAGACATTGAATTGGCATTTGTCTAGATTTGCAAAGCTAGGTACTGGTAGGCCTTGCTCTCTCAGCCCAATCGGTGGTAAGTGCCCAGAAGTCCATGATGTCCAAACGTAACAGGTGCGAACGGCATTGGCATGCAGGAATGCATTCGTGATAGGTGAGGGGAATGTCACTGAGTCCCGATGCCACGACGCTGTTACACCTGGTACTCTCGAGACCCTAGGCCGTCACTTCTCAAAGAGCCGCTCTGCTATTGTTTCTTAGCCAAACGGGGCCAACTCATCTCACTAAGATTAACATGGATCTGCTACTCTGGGGAGCCATTTTTTGGTGGCCTTGGCATCTTCGTTTCCGCAGCACCCGGTCAGCACGTAGATGACATGCGCCCATATGTGCCACTGAATTGGAGACATTCCATGATTTGACCGTGCAGCCCTGTGGCTGGTGGGCTTTTTTTCCGGGATTATTCTCTCAGCTTTTGCCTTGCACTTGCAGCTGGCGCACCTCCGCGAGGCGTATGCTGTCACGATGCATAACGATAAGGCATGGTTAGCCATGAACAACGGTCGTTGTGCGCGTTCTTGGTGAGGCATGGTGAGCCGTCTGATATCTTCTGACAGGTGAGTCTTCACTTCATCCGCAAAGCTCTGCGAGATGGAAGACTTCGGCGGGTTGCCCAAAGTCGTCTTGGATCCAGCTTGGATCTCACACGTGTGACTGCAGCTTCGAATCTTGAGCCCAGGCTGCGTCTTTCATCGAGAATCCCGGCCGAGGAAGAGTGGTGGCAAGCGACTTGCCTGCAGACTGCAGAACTGCCGGAGCCATGAGAGCATCGCGAGCTATAACCGTCAGGACCAAGTGATTGCACACACCCCGCAGGCCAGCTCAGCCGAGAAAGTTCATGCCATCTGCCGTCAAACCATTACAGTGATTGCCTCTGCCTCCTTTCAGAATGTCCTGTGTTGGAGAAGCTGCTGCCAAGTCAGGCGTACAACTTCCTTGGAAATTGGATAGGCCTTAAAGCCAAAGCAAGTAGCGCACAATTGTCTGGCAAAATAAAAATGCGAGTTACAGTGAGATCACGAACTGCAACTGACAGATTCAGGCAGAAGGAAAGAACGAAAGAAAGAATGAACTACCAGAAACAGCAACAGAAATACAAAGGAAGAGAGAACGACGTAACGAAGTACAGAAAGAAAGAAAAGAGGAACGAAAGAAAGAAATGAATAAATACATCAATCACGAACAAACTACGTTGATAATTGCAGTTCCCCACTGGCTTGACACAACACAAAACCCTGTAAATGCGACGGCAGTTTTCAGTTGGCCTGCCTCAAAGCTGGACGCTGCACATTGTACTTCCCTATAATGGCTAGCCGCAGCAAGTTGGAATCCCCAATAGATTGACGTAGAACAGGACCTTGGGCTAGGTGCAAATGAATTTTCGTTTTTTGATCGTTGTTTATTTGCTTTTTTGGATGCCTTGTTTTGAATCCACCGCCCTTGGGGAATGGCAACGGACATCACACGGCACAGTAGCCAAGACGAGCCTTGCAACGGAGACGATTGCGTTTCCAAGTGCTCCATGATGTGAGATCTGCACGTCCGTTCACTTAGTCATGTGCACGTCTTGGATTCAGTCGTACTCATTGAAACCCTCAAGAAGGCGGACCCGTGCGCGTCCAAGGGTCAGAACACTGCCGAACCCAGCACTGGGAAGTTTTTGGAAAAGCGTGGCAAGTATGAAGGGCTGGCACACTTTGGTTGGCTTTGGTTCTCCAAAGCCAGATTTTCCTCACGTCGATGACATGGTGCAACAAACTAATAGTTAGGAGTCGTGTCTCTTTTAATTGCCAGAGAAAACCTGCCCCGCGACAGGATTTGGGGCGCCGTTTTTTGGCAACAAGTGGGTTCTCGCCCTCACAGTATCCATCACCGCTTCTTTTGCCCCGACTGTTTGCTGCAAGAGCAGCAGGACTTTGTTATTGCGTACGGCTCTTTTTCCGATCGAAATTCGCGACGCATGCAACTTTTGGGAGAGTCTTCAGCTTCTCAAGTCATGCTGCTTGCACCTTTCTTAGACCAGAACTTGGTAGTGATGTGCAAAGTGGGTTGTTTTGAACATGTGCCTGTGGCAGTTGATGACCTCGCTAGTCACTGCGGCGATCCCTGGCAAATTGAGCTCCGGAACGTGCGTCTTTGCCCTTCAAGCCTTGCAGCCTTGCATCTTTGGCTCATGTGATTGTCGGCGGCAAACCCGCCGAAAGGACTCGTGATGCTGAATTGCTCGAGCGCCATCTGCCGAGGTGCGGAGGGACGTGGGGAGGCACTTAGACTTTGTCCTCGGTCCTCTGCAGTTAGGAGGCAGCAGGCCTCTATGTGGCAGCACTTTTTGATCAGGTCTCCTTGGCCCGTGCTGCTGCAGGGGCTACTCTTTGGAATGTGGTCCTCTGGTCCAATTGCGGAGCAGACTGTGCTGCTGCGAGCGGATTTCGTTGTCATCACAGTGGTACTACTAGTACTGTCAGCAAAGGTACTTGGCTTGCCTCTTGTCGGTCTGGCAAGCTTCGAAGCTCTGGCCGTATCCCTTCATGCCTCATGTCTGGCAAGCGAGCTTGATGTCGACAATTTTTAGACACCAGAGATCACCAGCGCCTCAGAGTCAAGGTTTTCGTTCCGACACTGGAGCCACCATGTTGGCTTTTACTTCGCTGCCTTCGGCACCAGCTCACTTCTTGCAGCTTTGATTCTTGGCTGCGGGCACTTCGCAGATTTACAGGATGCTAGGCATAGCCTATACATGGTCGTTTCGGTGTAGTCACTTAAAGTCACTCATCACTCGCTCATGGTCATTTCGGTGTAGTCACTTAGACTTAAAGTCATTAATCACTCGCTCATGGTCGCTTCGGTGTAGTCACTTACAGTCACTGATCACTCGCTGAATTGCATGGCCATCCCAAAGGATCCTAGGTTAAGGGCTCGGGTTCGCGAACGACTGCCAGACCAAGGCATTGGCGATTGCTCTGGTGGCGTACGCAGTGAGTTGAAGCAAAAAACGAGTGACGATCGTGTGAGTCATGCGCGGTGCGTTGCGGTGCACGTGGTGCAGTCGACTCAACAGCCGTCAGGCGCAAGCGGTCGAGCGGCGGCTCTGTGAGAAGCGCGGGTCGCTCCCTCCACCTCCACCGCCAGGGAGCCCAGCAGGTCGTTGCTGTGCCCAAGAGGAGATGGTCTCCATACTACTATACTGTTCATGCATCTCTACACCAGAGCCGCGACATGCCGCGACGCAGTGTATGCCGGCAATGTCCACCCCTCCTGCTGCAGCCCTCTCTCTGTCCCCGGCTGTGATGGTGCATGGGAGTATCGTCGAGAATCCAACAACATAATCACACTACCACCGAACCATTTCACAATATTTCACAATTTACATCTTTCCGTCGGGGCTGTTGGCGACGTCCAGTACCCGCTGGGCCTGGTCAGGGCCGCTGGCCGCTGCAGGCCGCAGGCCTCAGCGGCCTCAGCTAAGGTCGGCACCCCGTGGATCCTCGCCATCCCCATCTCCACCGCCGCCGCCACAGGCCTTCTGCACAGCTTCGGTTCCACGCTTTTTGTCAGATTCGCCATTTAAGCTCATCAGCTCACAAGCATGCAGCAAGAACTTAGGCTCGTAGTTGCGCCTTGTACAGTTGATAGTTGAGTTCGCGAGAAGCTTGAGTCATGCCATGAGGTCGTTAAACTTGACACGTGATATCGAATGAAAGGACTTTTTTGGCAGAAGAAGGCAGTGACAGTGATACAGTCTGCTGTCTTTATGGCTTGCTTCTTCGGTGGATCCCCGACCGCATCCGGCGATGACGCTCCGGAGGCCTGAGATGCGACAGTGCGTGTCCTGCGTGGCAGCAATCCTTGATTCGCCCTGAGGCAGTGTTAAAGCTTCCAAATGGCAAGGAGCATCGCATCAAGGTGCCTACGGTGCGTGGCGGTCATAGCGAGATCTGACGTGGCCTCCAGTCGACCTGAGGTTCTAAAGCCTACGCTGGGCGAAGAGCTGTTCCTGGACATTCGAGACCTGCACCGGTCTGAAGCTAAGATACCGTCTGCAGAGGACCACTGCCGCCGGCAATGCCACGCAAGCAATGCCAGTGTGGTCCGAACAGGTCAACAGGCTACTTTGTGTACGACCCTGGTTTCACATGCACGGGGTCGTGCATGTCGGCCATAACCTTCATCGACGGTCCCAAGGCTGTTTTGCTTGATTTTTCCCAGAAATCTCAGACTTCTCAGGAAGCTTGCGCTTGTCACACACGCCCCTGTGCAGGGAGTCTGCCTTTACCGCGGCTTTCCAGTGCCGGACAGCTTGTAGCCGTGTGTAGTGTCCCTCCTCCTCGTCCTTCGTGCAGGACCTCGTCGACTCCGCCCAGGCATTGGAGGCCCTCTGACCGACACCAGAACCGGTCAGGTTGTTCGTTAGCCGCCCAAGGTTGCTTACCTCCTCCTCGTCGGCGAGAAGCCCGATCCAGAGCAGTATCTGCAGTTTCAGAAAGAGATCAAACAGCACATGACTCTCGCTTCCAAGAAGTGAAGAATGCAAGGGTCGATCGGTCACGGTCTTACATTCTAAGCAGGACTTTGCATCTCAGGTTGGTGCATGAAAAGGTGAAAGCAATGTTCACAAACTTCACCATCAATGCACATCCAATGGCCATCATGGCACCTCGGCATTGGACTAGTGTTTGTTAAACAATGACACAGGCACAAAAAAGTGTTATTGTGGGCGTTGCATTCTGTTGGTGCGTGGCTTTACGTTATCACACTCAGCTTCCCGTGCTTTGGCTGACTGTCGGCTTCTTGCAATTCTTGCGTGGTGTTGAGCGCTCTGGGAAGACACTATAAGCTCTGGCATCAGGAAGGGGGTCATTTTGCTAGTTTAGCAGCTGCATGCAGATGCGCAGTAGCAGTATACTCTAAGCTTCCAAGAGGTTCAGGCTTCCACCTTCATGATTGTGTCAACCCATTCCTGAAGCAGTGAACATAGTGAACACAGCAAAGGCAGCACAAAGCATCCTGTTTGCAAGGTAGCTGTCATTGGCGCGTTAAGCTCTGTCTTCAGCGAGCTCGACCCATCCAACGAGATGTGACTCGACAAATGTTGCCCATATTTACCCATCTGCACAAATAACGGTCGAAATCCTTTGCTTTCTCGCCAGACACCGCTGGTTGGCTTGCACACGCCTCATTGCCAAGGTGCCTGCCGCACTCTCAGCTGTTGTAGCTTCCTTTGTGTCGAAGGTGATGTTCAGCAGCAGCAAACTATTGATGGCAACACTGGCTCCGCGTACTCTCACTGCACTGCGCACCACTGTACAATTTTAAGCCAGAACCACACGGTAAAGACAAAGAGATTCAGGGAGTCTCAAAAGCATGTGACGTGACTCATCAGATGTCTCGCCATGATGCTGCCGATGCGAGCTACGACGGTCAACAGTAGACGTGTCCATTGTTGCAGAAACTGCTTTTCACACGAAGACTCGCTCACTGCTCACGCGTTTTCTTCGACCATCAGCCATCTGCATCCGTAGCAGCGACAGTCCAATCATTCCAGTTACAATGGCCCAGCACATCACGAGGTTTTCGCTTCAATGCGCGAGCTATTGATCTTGGAATCTTGGAATCCTAGGGCCTACGGATGCCTACGGCCTAGGTGCCCACGCTCCGTTCCCGTTCTCTCTGAGCTGTTTTTGTGTCAATGGCTCCGACGGCACGCTCACACGCACCTGGGTTTTTTGTTACCATTCGTGCTAATGGCCGTCCATCTGTAGCGGCACTGTAGCGCAGAAATACAGGTCGCCTGGAACGGATTCATTCAGCTCTGCATCTGGTTGACATCCGCGTGTCTGAGTTCCTGAACTTCACGCTCCTTAATGCAAGCATTCCGCACCTGCGCCATTTGACGCTCCAGCCTGGTCTTCATCTGTGCCTCCATCTCTGCGTTCATTTCTTTCACGAGCCACTTGCTGCTTGCTGCTGTAGGGTTTGTTGCCTTTCTCGTCCCATCACGACCTGCACACTTGAAGAAATGGCAAATGGTCTGAAGGGTCGTTCCACGTGTGCACTTGTCTTGATCCCTGTATATCCCTGTGCATGAATGAAAGCTCAGTTTTGGATGGAAAATCCAAGGTTTTGGCGTGCATGGCCTACAAGACTTCCATTGGTCGTGTGGCGGAAAGCATCTCTGCTGAGTGTCACAGAGCAGGCTGCTTGAGCCGAGGTCAGCCATTCATGTACCCGAGGGCCGACTTGTCCTTTGCAGAGAACTTCCTGCCACCAGTTTGAGAAAGGTATAGAAAGGTAAAATGTGGAACGCAGCTGCAGCCTGACCGATCTCAGAACATCTCAAAACTTGCTCTGAGCGCGAACATAAGGTACATGATGTTTGCCACACCTATGGAGGAGTACAGTGTGAACCCAGTATCGGCGAAGGCAATCAATGCCTTCATGATCCTGCACATGGACCATGCCGCTTACAGAAGCGATTGAGAAAATTACATACACCAGCCTGGCCATATCAACTTCGACTTGCTGCGTAGACTTGCACAGAGGCTTGCACGAAGCCAGCCCAGGAACAGAATGCCTCCACTTCCACGGTACGCATTGCAGGCAGTTCGCAGGCAAGGCCGGAACGCTTTTTGTGATTCGCTCGGCAGCTTCTCCAGTACAGCCATGCAAATTGATCTCTTGTTCTGAATCCTTTCCGAACTTGTTACCTTCTTCCGATGCCGCACCGCAGGCCAATCCTTATGCCTGCATCGCTGCAGGCATCTGCCAAAAGTCTCATGCAAGAGAGAGGGAGGGACAGAGAGACACAGAGATAGAAACAGGGACGGAGCTATGAGGAGAGATACCTGGTGTTAACATGACACATGGGCATGCTGCAGAAAGTGATAGAGATCGCCTGACTGTCGTGACTTGGGCGATTCGTTGCCATGAGAGAGTCAACGCTGGGATAGTTTTTTGTTACAAGAGTCTGGGTTAGGAGGTGCGTCGTGCCAGGCCATCCCCATGTAGTCCTTCGTTTGGGCCCGGCCTGCAGTGTGGTCATGGTGCCGCCTGGAAAGGCTTCCATCATCTTCCATCCGAATGCAAGGGAAAGGCAAGCAAGACTTGGCCGGCACAAACGAGGGCAGCGTCGCAGCGAAGGCTTTCAGAGGAATTAATGGAGGAAACTGCAAATTCTTCGAGAGGCGACGTATTGATGCAACATCGCAGATGTACGGGGATTTGCTCCTCGCACTAGTTCTCCGAAGCAAAAACAGTTGGGGGAGATTCAGGTGAGATGACCCCGACAGGCGAGTCGGCGAGATGATTGGAACCAGATGATGGTGCAAAGCGCGGCACCAAACCACGAGCTACCAAGCCCACCGAAGGCAGAGGAAGGAAATTAAGCGATGCCGCAGCGTACGACGGTATCAATTTGGGCATGCCGGGGAGCTACGACCCCCAGTTGGGCGAGAAGTGCAGCAAACGATCAGCAAGGAACCGAACTGCAGCGCACCAGACGAGGGGCACCAGCCTCTGAAAACAAGGGGAGTAATTCCCAACTCGGCTGGAATACACAGGAGCGCGTTGCCCAAACCCCCGAGGTGGACCTGCCGACTCCGTCCGAAGGGAAGGAAGATTCCGACAGCAAAAAGCCGGGTCTGAGAACAGCAAGGTAGCAGTTTACGAGGGAAGCAAGAGCGCGTTTCCGAGCCGTTCGATCCAAGCTTGACCTTGAGCAGCCTGCCGCAACTTGCTGTCGCTCCTGAGTGCGGCCTGTCGGGGTGTGACAGAGAGAAGTTTGGTGTCCGGTGCCCCAGGGTTTCGAGCTTCCGACATGAAGACCACAGAGAAGGACCAGCCAATGTCCAATCTTTTGGAGCATCGGGCGCCGAGAGAGGAAGAGAGCCAGAACCACTCACAACAAAACATGCGACGTTGCTGCACAACGGGCAATTACCAATGCAAACGCTGCCTGCAAGAAATTTGAAAGCGGACCAGATCGCACTTGTGAGGTGGAGTTTTGTATGTTTCGGCTTGTAGGCAAGCATACTCTGGGTTGAAACTCGAACTCCAGACCATCAGCCACAATCTTATGAGCAAAAACATCCTGTTCTTGTGTGTGACAGGGCTATCAAGTTTCAGGAGCATGGAAAACATTGAAAAGCCACTTCACAAAAATAAACGCACGGGCCAGGAACTTGGAGTCTCATGAGCAGCCAGCTAGCTTCTAGTTTGACAATGTATTTCGTTGCGATCATTGAAGGTGGCGGCTGAGTTTTGTTACATGGAGTGTTCTTGAGCCTTCAGCCGAGTAGTTGTCGTGCCATTCGAGTCCATCTGTCAGGCTGTCTTTGGCCCCTAACTTTGACTGGAAAAACAACGATCGCCAAACATAGCGGAATACGCATAATACGTCCGCTCTATGAGCAGGAGACTTCAGCTTGTCGATGAGGGCTAGGCTAGGCCGAAGGAGCCGGCCCCCTGATGCAGAGTTTGGCGCAAGAATGGGTCGTCGCAGAGCAGGCACTCATAGTCCTTGACTTGCGTAGCCATGGCGCGAGGTCGAGGCACCTCATCGTGCATGTACGTTTGGAACAAACGTTTCGGCACCGGCATCTGAGCCTTGCTAGGCTGATAATAGAAGCGCATGTGCCAGGCGTGGGAATAATGAGCAGTGACTTCAGCGAGGTCGCGCATTGTTCTGCGGCGGGGCAAAGCTTTGCCTCCATCATCTCGTTGTTCATACCTTGCGATCTGGCATTCCAATTGGCGACTACACGCACCGGCATGGCCTGAGGCATAGCTTGTCTCATGGAGGTGAACGCGCAGGTGACGAGCGTTCCTATGGCAGTCCTCGCTGCTTGTGGCCGGAAGTGCAGGTCCTTGGTGGGGTACAGCTGACCTACTTCCGGAAAAGATTCCACGGTCATGATCTCCTGTCCGTGTAGGTTTTTGTCCGAGAACCCATATTGAACTCGCCTATCGGCGAGAAAATCGTATAGTAGCTTTTCTGACACTGAGGTAGCAGGTTGCGTTCGATGGGAATGTAGCGGACGTTGACATCGGAGTTGACATGATGCCAAACCGGCATTTTGAAGGGGAGCTTTGAAGCTTTTCTCCCCCATGGTTTGTCCGAATTGCCAGCGCAATAGTTCCATGATGGACGTCACCGCTGCTCCAGGGCAGCTGAGAACATAGCGCAGGGTGTGCAGGGTGCTGTCACTGAGTACCTGGAACTGCGCGTCCGCCGCCATGGCTGACTACGGGACCTGGCCAGCGACTGTGTCGCACCCTGTCGGTGGGCTGTGCCCCGTGCTGTGTCGTGTCTGGAAAAGCGCTGAAGTTAACGCTTCTCGGGCTCTTTTGGCAAAACCTCGTAGATATCCTTCAGAGATAAATTCTTATCCTATTGCAGCGAAGAGTCTTACCTCAGTGGCACAGGGGTAGAACTGTTTTTTGTAGGAAATCGCTTGATGCCGTGCTGGTGAGCGTGACTGCGTGCTGCCTAGCGAGATTGCTGTGCAGGAACAAGGTTGAATCTGTGTGTACAGCAAGTCTGTTACTAAGCTTCTTCCATCTGGGCTGGAGCTTCACAAGAACGGAAGGGAACGTGGACCCAATCGTCTCGTGCTGGGCCACCCGCAGCGCTCAAACCTGCAAGCGATATGACGTGTGAGAGTCGCTCTGCACGTAAATGTTCTGAGACTGAGCATTGCCGGCAATCTACCTGTTTCGCATGGACAGCCTGCACGAATCTAGGCGATTGTTGAGGATTACTGCAACCGGAATAGCTGTACATGCAACTCAACGTACCTGGCAAACAACTGTGTCGGAATTCTACCAGGCTGTGCCTTTTGTCACTTAAAATACTGAAAACTGTGGAGGCAGAACGGATATGTTCGGCATGCAACTGTTGCACGGTAGGCGGAAGCCTAAGGCCTCGAGTCGTTGCTGCGTGCCGACAGTTACCCTCTGCCAACCTCCGGCCGTGTAGGTGATGAGTGCAACAAAGACCTGCCATTGCTGGGTGGCAATGGCGCTGCCAAGCACATGATGTAATCGCCCGGCGAGAAGGTGGGTTTTGCGCTGGACCTCCTGGTAGACGTCGCCCTCGATCCAGACTTGGCCACCTTCACTGCAAGAAAGCTGGATGACACAACTGCTTCCTGCCGCGTTCAGAGTGTCTCTGTGCTGAGGCGAACATAGGTTGCACTGGACGTTGATGGACGTCCATCTAAAGTCTGGACAGCATCCTTCGACCATTGAGTTAAGCAAAACCGCGGCTTTGGAGTGCGAGATGGTATCCTTGAAGAGCCCGGGCGGTGCGCGGACATACGCGCCTAGGCGGCAGACCACAGCCGGCTTAGCGCTAAGCTTCGCCTAGAAGTCGACTCGAAGGGCAGATGTGCTGACGCCTGCCGAACTGCATTCCACAGATTCCACAGTGAGTGCGTCTCAGAGCTCAAGAAATCGTGAGCCATCATTTCGGCCCTTGTGGGTTGGTCATGAGTGGTATCGTCACAAGCGTGCGCTCCCGCGCGCAGTTGCGCTCGGCTTCGTCCAGCTGTTGTATATTCTCAAGAAGTTCGCCCTTGAAGGCTCCGGAAGGGTATCCAGGGCCACTGAACCACATCGTTCCGAGGGTACATGCCTAGTCTGGCGCGGCATTTGCTGATCATGCAAGGCAGACAGCCGCCTGAGAGAAGCCAACATGAAGTAGCCCTCCAGGCAGTTCAGGTAGATTTCCGAGGGCAGCTCAACTTGATGGACTGCATTGGGGCGGTGGACATAGCGGCATAGCGCGCTCCACCTGCATGGGCCCGCTGCATGCATTGTGGCGGCGATGGACACAGAGCGCCCCACATGCATGCCGACTGCATGCCACTGCATGCCGATGGATGCGGCTGCACCCCTTTCGGTGGCCGACACAGTGCGCCCCACATGCGTGCCGACTGCATGCCCTGCTTGCCCCGCCGGCATGCCGCTGCGCCTTCTGATTCGGCGGTGGACCTAGTGCGCACCTCCTGCATGCGGATTGCATACGGCCAAGGCGGACACGGCGCCTGCATGCCGCTGCCTGCCGACTGCTCCCCACCTGCATTCAACCTGCATGCCGACTTCATGCCGCTGCACCGGTTCGGCGGCGGTGGACACAGCCTACATGCCGACTGCATGCGGCTGCGCCCCCTGCGGCGCTGTTGGACACAGCGCATCCTCTTACTTACCTGGCTATCTGGGGAGTAATGTTGACTAAGTTGGCGTGCATGCATGTGCGCTCATCCTGCATGGTCAAGCGCTTCCATCAGCTTCACGCGCGAGGCGTAGCTTCCCTCTGGGGCCCAGCCCACGGTGGCGCCAACGAGGCAGCCTCTCGGAGCAAGAATCGCTCAGGTTGCAATCTGCAGCAGAAAGGCCATGCAAACTAACGAATCTGCTGTTTCTTCCTTGGCACCAGAGACTGAGGTCATCAACATGCTGGAGCAGATAGGAAGCAAAGACAAGGTAGCTCAATTTGTGGCTGATGTGAAGGCCAAGAAGGCCGGCAACGCTCGCGCGAACTCATGAGACGACAGCATTTTGGCGCCTCCGTGCAGGAAGGGGTACGGCTGATGGGTTTCGGCCATCGAGTCTACAAGAATTATGCCCCACGGCTGTGCTTCGAAGATGTCTGTCATTTTACCGAATGCCTGATTCCGACTCCCCTATCACGAGATATCACGTGCCTTGCAAGCCTCTAGAGCAAAGCATGAGTGCCGATGGTGTCCCTCTCGTTTGCGGAAGCCTCAGAAATGCCCTCTTGAAGGGACGCCTCGAGCTCGGGCTCATTGTTGACGTTGGAGAGTGGACGACATGGTCGTGTCGAGCTGCCGTGAGGTGTTCTCGTGGTGTTTCAATTACACCGCAAACCGTTGCTACCTGCGCAAAACCTTCTGGAATGGCTGGAGTTTCCCGAGGACCCCAGAGCACGTGTAATGAAGACGTTGGTCGCGGAGGCAGCGTGGCCAGCAAAGTCACAATCGGTAGCAGCTTGGAAGCTATAGTGACTCGGCAGGTGCTCAAAGAGCTTGGCGTGGAAGATCCGCTCCTGGGAATCGCCCAGGAGTTGGAAAAGGCAGGCGACGCATCCGTGAGCCGTCCAGCATGGAATGCTGAAATTGGCATTGCGAATGAGGTGGCCCTGAGTGATAGCTACTTCATAGATCGGAAGCTCTACCCGAATGTGGACTACTACTCAGGGATTATGCTGCGAGCAATTGGCATCCCGACCAGCATGTTCACGGCGGCCTGCCTGAATTTCATTCGGTTGCTTGGTGTCGGGGGCTTTGTCCTGTGACTTGAGGGGTTCGAAACTGGCACCGTCAAGCTGATCGTAACGGAAGTCTCTGGCTATCCCGATCCCCGAGTGTCTGCCTGAGGTGATGTTTGCCATGTCCAGGACGGTCGGATGGGTTTCGCAGTGGAACGAGATGGCCTTTGCCTGAACTTCTGGATGGGAGTAGGCAAGAGGCAGATGAACACCCCTCCGCACATTCTCGCGAAGGTTTCGGAGAAGCAGATGCGCATTGGCCGTCCAAGGTGCACCGGGGCCTGGGATCCGTTGCATTTCTTGGTGGACTGCCGTGAAGGCAGCTCTACGTGGGGCCGGGTGAGCGGAAAGAGCCTTGGAAGGCGGCGCAGGAGCTGTGGGTACCACGAACATTCCACGAATTGAACAGACAGAGGCCGTTTTCGGTTGCTGGCTGGCCCGGTCGCAGATGTTGGGATTTTGAGGATCTCGACTCCTCCACGGCAAAGGAAGTGGTCATCGACAACTCCTCGCAAGGTCCCATCCGCTTCAAGCCTCGGATGCTCTGCAGCAGGGACACTGTGTGCACGGACATGTTCTTGCTGTTTCATGCAAGTGTAGTACGGTTGTTTTTTTAAAATACTTCCTTCTGACCTCGCACTTGTAGCGCAGGCTGCTTTCGATTTCGGTTGAGTTTTGAACTTATCAATCGCAAAGGTAGCTGCGTAGCTTGCAGGCATTGTAAGACAGGGAGAGATGATAGCAAGTGTGAGGGGAACCGGTACTGCAAGTGTATCTGTCGCACAAGCATGAACAGCAAGCTCGTGGTAGCTTCAAGTCGCTCGAGTTTGAAAACTGTCACAGGTTCGCCCGAGGTCCGGTGTAGCAGCTGTGGCACTCTCATGCAAAGCAGGAGGAATCAGGAAGGATAGTTTTTTTGAGTCTAGGACTCTAGGAAGTTTCGGTGAGCATTTTGGTACTCAGCCTGGAGATACTCGCAAGCCATAGTATCAAACATGTACCAGCCCCGCGGGTTGTGCTAGGACGACATGAGCCTTTGCAGGCCTCTGGAAAGGTCCAGCCTCTTCTGACTTTCCGTGCTCACACCGCGAAAGACGTCTCGCTGAGCGGAACTGCGAATCCTGTCAAGTGACCGAGAATACCCGCTCAGGAAGTCTTCCTCATTCAGGACCGGCGGGGGAGCTTGGCCAGGTGTTTGGGCACGCTGGGCACTTGGCAGGATGGAGCTGCCCGATGTGCCTACTCGCTGACTCGGCTTACATCGCTGTGAGCGGTGGCCTAGCTGGCTGAAGTCAGCATTTGGCAGTGATCCTCCTTCCAGACTCCACCTGATCCGCACAAATCCGTGTAGAGCGGAAGACTGTTCAGGCAGGCAAAAAGAGCCGCACAGGGTCCCAATTTCCGTCAGATCGCTAATTCTCGGACGCGCGGACTCGGCAGGCAGTCAAGCAAGAAGGCGGCTTGCATGGGAAACTGACTAAAACTTGCGGTCCCTGCGTCTTTCGTTTGCCTGGCGGTCCTGTGGTGCTGGCACTTGTCAGGCATGCCGGCCTCACCCGCTTGGGGCTTACCTCCTTGCTGTGCAGCATTGCCGATTTGTCGCACCGTGAAGCCATGAAAAAGGAACCGACAACGGCTTGCGGTGATCCAAGCAGCGAGGACGAGGCCCGCTTGGATCCTCGCACGACCCCAGTCAAGAAGCGCACCATCCCCAACATGCCAGGCTCTTGCAGAGGCGCAAGGGCCTCAGCAGTCAAACTTGCACAGAAGATGCTACAGCGTGTGTTTCGACTCTTGTCCAACCAGAGGTTCTGGAACAGTTGCAAGCAAGGGACGCCATCAGCTGGACCGGTACCTGTCACTGGCTCATTCAACGTTGTTGCTTTGCAACGAGTGCCTCTTGAGTTTTGGCCAAGGCTGCGACGAGCCTGTCGAGCCGGCCAGCCAGGTTCGAGGGGGACGGCATTTACGTAGGAGCAAGGCAGCCCGCTTGGCTTTCTATCCAAGGGCCAGGGTTCCACGGCGAGCAGCCCCGGCGGGACTGTCCATGGCACCCAGGTCTCCTGGTCTGCATGTCAGTTCTTAAGCTGTTGAAATACGATCTTACAGACGATGTTTCCCCATGTAAAGCAATGTATGGCGCAAAGCTGGAAGG
The DNA here is from genome assembly GCA_905231915.1 of Symbiodinium necroappetens. Taxonomy (NCBI): domain Eukaryota; class Dinophyceae; order Suessiales; family Symbiodiniaceae; genus Symbiodinium; species Symbiodinium necroappetens. The sequence continues at coordinate 17,285 of CAJNJA010092085.1, forward strand.
ACCTTCGAGCGTTGACACATATCTACTTGTTGACCGGGACCGAGACAACCAGCGAAATCTGAATCGCAAAACTCAACTCGGAAGGAGGATCATACATGATCCTTTGGTGTTAATCTCCATCGCCGGCTGCTTTGAGCAACAATGGTTGAAAGACATCGGAGTCAAAGGGTCAAGCATGTCAAGCTTGTTGCTTTTTCAGCTCACAGTCAATATTAAGGGAGATGATCACTTCCGCATGATCCTTACGCATTGAACGCAAAGTGCACCGTCCCTACAGTATCGGTCAGAACGATGTTTCCCCATGTGCAGCAATGTACGTTATCTGATGGTGTAGAAAGGAACCCGACATTCAAATTCGTTTGGCTCATGAATCAAAAGAAGCGTAATTGGGGGTACACTTTCAGTTTAGGCTTGGCGGTTTCTTTGGACGTGTTCCCTGGGCCCTAACCGGCCCCATCCGATTTTTCGAACCTTCTTGACCCACGCGTCTGCTTCGGTTGTTATCGGAGCATCTTTCGGAAAGCTCTTATGGTCCCACAGCGGAGGTCCACTTCGGAAAGCCCAGTGCCCCGTGCTCCGAGTGCAGCACGAGTTGGGTCCTCGCAAACCGCGGCAGAAAGATCGCCAATCCGCACATTGAAGTTGCTTTTTTTCTGTGCCTTCAAGGAGGAAGCTCCGGAGGCGCACGCGAGAGCTTTCAATCTTTATCTCAGACGGCAGAGCGTTTCTGCTCTCGTGCACGCTCCTCATGAGGATCTTGAGCATGAGGACGACGAGGCAAGGGTAAGTGCAAACACACAGACGACTTGCAACCCTGCTGCCAGCGCTGAACAGGCTCGTGGCTTTGCAGCTCGCACCAAAAGGACTGCAAAGCCATACAAACCCCAACCCCTGACCGTTTGCTTTAAAAGAACTCCTTCCTTATGCACAAACAGAAATGTCAGAAACATTTTGACGAAGTCATGCCCAAAGATCTCAAGTTTTTGTAGTTTGGTATGTTGGATGGTGGGTTTCGTTCTGACATGATGGTGTGCTGACGTCTCCTAACTTACTCATATTTCCTCGTCCGCACACCCAGCAAACTTTCCTTTCATATTATCGGATGCTGATGGCCTGTCTGATTGTAGGTATTCAATAGCTACAGCCGATAGTGAAGACATACGAAGCCTGTCATTACAATGTTTCAGGACGGCGGCTGTGGTCCAGCAGGTGCACGGCATCTGCCTTGGTGCTGCGCTGGCTATGATCGCGCTTTGTCAGTGTCTACATGTGGATGTGTGTCACATGCCACATGGTGGCACACATGCGCAGATCGTCACTTGCAGGATTTTCCCGTAAGAACATACTTATCTCCTGCCTGCCTGCCTGCCTCTCTCCATCTCGCGAAACGTCTCGGCAGAATGTGCCAGCGCCCTCAAAGCCAACGTGCTCTGCGAGAGATCTTTGTTGACATGTTGGTTGCGTGTGTACGCGCGCGCGCGTGTGTGTGTGTGTGTTCTCGTGCTGTCTCTGTCTGTCTCTATCTTTGTCTCTGTCTCAGGAAGCACGCGAGAAAACAGTCATGAGTCATCAGGCACTTTTCTTTGCCCTGACCCCCCCCCCCACAAACTACTACTATTTCTTCTTGCAGGCTTCCAGAGCAGCAAAAGTAGCAGTAGTAGTAGTGGGCGGGGGTGTGGAAGAGGAGTGAACGGGAGGGAGGAAGGGCCGGTGGTGGGGAGGGAGGGAGGGAGGGAGGAGGGCTGTATGCCTAAAGGGAGGGGGGGAGCCCAACCCTTGGTCTGCCTCTGTCGGCGCGCTTCTGTCTCTGTTTGTCCCTCTCTCTCTCTGTCCGTTTCTTTGTCTCTAATGTCTTTCTGTGTCCGTGTCTGTGTGTCTGTTTCCGTCTCTGTCTATATCTGTCTGTTTCTGTCTTTGTCTCTGTCTGTGTCGCTTTCTGTCGCTGTCACTTTCTGCCCGTCTCTCGCTGTCTGTGTCCGTCTGTCTGTCTCCCAGTCTCTCTGCCAGTGTGTCTTTCTGTCTTTGTCTCTCTCGGTCTATCTTTGATTATCTTTCTCTCATTCTGCCTCGGTCTCTGGCTGCCTCTCTCTCTGCCTGTCTCTGTCTCTGTCTCTGTCTCTGTCTCTGTCTCTGTCTCTGTCTCTGTCTCTGTCTCTGTCTCTGTCTCTGTCTCTCTCTCTGTCTCTGTCTCTGTCTCTGTCTGTCTCTCTGTCCGTCCGTCCGTCCGTCCGTCTGTCTGTCTGTCTTTCTATCTGTTTGTCTCTGGCTGCCTCTGTCTCTCTGTCGCCGCCTGTTTCTGTCTGTCATTGTCTCTGTTTGTCCCTGTCTCTGTCTCTGGCTGCCTCTGTCTGTCTGTCTCTGTCTCTCCGTCTC
>CAJNJA010092107.1:271-19655 GCA_905231915.1 Symbiodinium necroappetens
CTCTGCACGCCGCTCCTCGGTCATTGATAGGTACCGGGACAAAGTGGACTCAATGGTCTTGAAGTTCCGGAAGACCGCTTTGGCCCACTCATCCACGGGCAGCTGCCCGGGCGCCCGGAACGGAACAAGCTCTCGTTCCACGTGGTCGCGCAGAGACCACGCCCTGTCCAAGTCTCTTGGAACCAAACCACTCTCAAGAATCGGAGTGTTCATCATGATGTAGTGCACCAGAGGGAGCACACGGGCCCACTCCGAGGCACAAGCCTTGTGAACGTCCTGCAAAAGCAACGCAATGAGGGAGTTCACTGCCCTGGAGCATGCCTCCATGATCTTCTTCCGGGCTGTGTAGGTCGGCACTGTGAGGATGGAGATCGGGGCCAAGAACACTCCTTGCTGCCTTCCATCTGCGTGGTTGTGCAGAGGTAGCCCATTCCGGAAAGTTCCGCACCACCAAAGTGCGCTTGGCTGCCTCAATCTGTGAGTACATGAGGTCTTTTTCGGTCCAGGATGTGCGAATCTTGAGCATCCTGACCTCGTGCTCCAGCGTGTTGATCTTGATCGCGTGCTGCGTGAGCTCCGTTCCCACAGCTTGCAAAGCAGGTCCTACCTTGTGCTGAAAAGCCTCCGTGATCATGGCGGCACACTCTGCACGGGAGACCGGCTGTGAGGAGCTGGCATCACTGTGGGGCAAAGTCACATCCCAGTCCTGTGGGCGAGCCACTGGAGCTGCCGTCGGCAAGACAGACGGACCATCCCCTGTGAGAAGGGAGTCGTGCTGAGCAATGCGCTGCTGCATCTGCTCCAGCTGCTGGGCCGTAGACTCATGCTTGGCGGCCTGTTCCGAGCCCTGCACTTTTAGGGCCTCAAGTCCAGCAGCAACTGCGGCGAGCTTCGAGGACATAGTATTGAGGACCTGTGAGGAATCCATGGCTCCTGTGAGGTCTAGCAGAGAAAACGGGGCGAGAAAAGCTTGAGCACTCGTGAGCCTCTCATTGTAGGATGCGGTCTAGAAACCTCGCACCTCAGGGTTGAAAGGTTGTCAATGGTTGTCATAAGCTAGCTGACACAGCCCTGCAGCAAAAGCCCTGCCGTAATCACTAAACCCTCAACGTTAAAACCCTCAAACCCCAAACCATACACCCCAAACCGGAAATCCCTATTCAAAAAAGCAAAGCCTGAACTAGATCCTAAACCTCGAAACTCAGAAGCCTCAAAACCCAAAACCTTAAAACCCGATTCACTAAACCCGAAACAGGAGAAACTAAACCCCAACCTCCGAAAGTGACACACCCAAACACACATCCACAAAGACTTCACGTCTGTAACGCTTCTACACATAGCGTTTCAGCACCCTTTGTGAGTGCAAGCCGAGCACGAGTAACATGCATGCACCACCTGCCGGGCCGTTCAAACTTTCAATCTGTCAAGCTTTCGAACTTTCAACCTTTCGAACTCTCAAATCGGCGGACAGTCGAGCCTTCGAACTCGATGCGATTGAAACGTTTCAACGTTTCCAACTTTTTCAAACCATCGACATCCATCGACGTCTCAAACTCTGGAACTTTCATGCCATTCAAAAAATGAAAATATCAAACTCTGAAAGCTTCAAACTGTCGAACCTCCAGCCTCTCAATCTTTATATCTTTGGAACTGTCTGTCTCCTCGTCGCTTTCTGTTCCCTTCTTTCCAGACGTGCTTTGTGCTTCTGCAATGAACGAACCAAACCCTAAACTCACAAACCCCTAAACCCTAAACTTCCTAAACCCTGACGCAATGGGGGCAGCCATTTTTTTGCTGACCCCGTCCCTTGGCGGCTCCTTATGCTCGGGCTTGGCGAAACGACACGACAGTAGATTGATCCCCAAACAAAATGACTGTATTTGCTCAGCCCTGCCGCCAGCCCCGCCATCACATGGCCTCCGTCCAGCCTTTTGGGGCAAAAGGTGAAACCCCAATCACGCTAGTCCTTTCCAAATTCTGACCGGTGGATGTCCTTCGCTCTAGCTCAGGCTCTCGATGGCTGGAAGCTGCGAAAGCTGCCTCCTGCCTGACTCCGTGACGCGCTGAGGGGCGTGCGTGTGTAGATTGTGTAGTCTCTATGTCGAAGACAACATAAGCACCACACTACCCGCTACTCTTTTACAGTTCTGCGGGATGTAAGAGTGCGACTATGCTTTGAAGCTGCCCCCACCGCAACGCCAGCGGCACGTCCCAATGCTTGGTCAGTTTCTCCCTCCCTGTCGCTTCTCGAAGACCGGACGATGGTCGGATGATGCAGCTGCGACAAACGAGCTATCACAACGACAGTGTCTTGGCTTCGTGCGGTCCGATCGCTCCGGGTGTCGATGCCGGGCTCGAAACCGACGCCCAGCCCCGTGCTGCTTCTGGACCGTTGGATCTGGCTGCGGTACGCGGCTCGCAGCTCATCGCAGCTCATCGCAGCTCGCAGAGCAGCGGGGAGCGGACGGAGCTGACGGAAGCGTCGTCTTTGGGGAAGCTGGAGCCGCTGCGGAGAGGAAGACCTCGCAAAGCAAAAGCCCAACCCCCCCGAAGTCCTGAGTCTCCCTTTGCGGACAAAAAATTTTGCTGCCGGGGGGGGGGGGCCTGTTGCGCGCTTTGCTCCCTGTAGAAGAGAAGAACATCATTCCTCTGCAGCAAGGCGGGCCCCTACTGCGGTCAAGACGGAAGACGGCGGGCCTCATCGATCTGGTTTGCTCAGCCTGATCGGAAAACACATGAGAGTCGAAACCAAGCCAAGGCTTCTAAGGATCAGACTTTGCCCTTGTTGGCTTGGTGTTTGGACTGGGCACGTTTCCTTGGCTCTCTGTGAAAGCCACAGCATCGGTTCTGCCTCTTCTTCAGCGGAGCGGCACGAACTCGTCTTCCAAGTCCTGGAGCTGCTGTCAGGACACGAGTCTCCCTTGTGCTGCCCGGCTCTCCTTGGCAATCTGCCCGGTTACCGGCTGTGAAGAAGCCTCGGGAGACGCGTCCCGGACGCTCTGGAGAACAACGTGCAAACTTCGCAGACGTCTCTCCGTTAGGCTCGTGGTGGGTACCCAAGGCTTGAAGCTGGCCACACTTAGACTATGCCACACTGCTGTGATCTGCTCATCTCCACCCTTGCTTGTACTGTGGAGCCAGGGCAGCAAACGACCGCTTAGGCGAAGAGAGCCGGGCTTCGAACCCAGGCTGTTGGGGACTGTTCGAGATGAAGCAGAAAGATTGTGGTGGCACCCGCTCTGGGGTCTCCGCTGCATCAATGAAGATCCAAACCAGCCAGTCGCAGGGAGCCTGGCAAGGAGGCTGCTTCAGCAAAGGCGAGCTTCGGGACGCGAGCGGGACCTGGTCGTGGAAGGCCAAGAGGAACTCCGCGAGCTTCGGGAGCCTGGCCAGGCTGAGTGCGGACCGCGGCTGAGATGCAGGGCTCTGAGATTCTGGGGGTCGCCTGGAGGACCTGAAAGTCTTGCCGATGAAGCCCAGCTTCGAGAAGGCGATCATCACCCACTCGTTGCCGGCCGCCTTCCTGCGAAAGGCAAAAGCGAAAGCGCAGACAAAGTCCGCCACTCGTCATCGGTGGCTCAGGCTCGGGCTCTCTCATGTAACGACGTACCGTTGGCAAAAAACTCGGAACAACCTGGCAACTGCTCTCCTTTCTGTGTTCCTCGCGCATGCAGGCAGGGAGTATGCAATGAATGGTGTGTCTCGATGGCCTGGACATCGTCTTCGAGCTGCATGTAGTACTCTGACAGGCCAGCTGCATACCTCAAGAAACCCGAGCCTCAGCTCAACCCTGGGTTGGTTGAGGCGTGCCCCCCCGCTTCTTGCACAAGGGCACCACATCAAGTAAGCGTAGTCCATGTTCTGCTTGGCTCTCCTTATTCTGCGCAAAAATCTCAGAGGGCTGACATCTCGCGGACTCTTCAAAGCTCGGAGAGGCACCACCACTGCCTATGCGGCGGATCACCGAACTTTGTGCTCTTCTGGACCTGGCAAATCCCCGGTCCATCCGTCGGGGGGTGGGGGGGGGGGGTAGCCAGGGCGAAAGGGGCAAACGGGGTCGTCAGGGAGGGCCTCCTCCTTCGAGGGATAGAGCTTCTCTGGGGCGTGGATCACGTGCAAACGATTCGCCTCGCAGAGACGAACAGAGACGCGCCTCGGGGCCGCGGGCGGAGGGCTTCGCTTCGCCGGTCTCAAGAGACGGGGCCTGGCCTGCACCTCGTCGTCGAAGCCAGAGCGGAGCCACTCGTGAGATTTGCTGACCTTTGCGATGGTGCACAAGGGCGTCTCTCTTACCATCCTGGGAACATGAATGCTCGAGACGAGTGTTGAAGCTCATTCGGATGACATCCACTTCATCATACATCCAACTTCTCTACGTTCTGGACGAAGCCACCCAAGTTTCATCGAAGTCTGCGAGGTGGACAACGATACCTGCCAAGCCACGTGGCGAAAGTGCCCCTCATCTGATTCCGTTCTGTGCAGAAGCTCCGAATCCAACCTGTGTCCGTCGCGGCCCCCATGGCGTCGAAAAGGTGAGACAAAGTGAGACCCAGGTATTCCTCAGATTGAGAATAGACCGGATCATGATGGATCATGCAAGGCCTACCGACAGGAAGACCTCCCCCCCCCCAAAAAAAAAAAAGGTCATCTGCTGTGAGTTCTTCTCGATGATGTCCAAGACTTCTCTGCGCATGTCTGAGGGTTCCGATATCAACATGCTGCATCCATGCTGGGCATGATGCTTCTTTCCTGGTGACCGACTCGAAAGGATCTGAAGCTGTCTGACGTCACTGTGCCGTTTCGATAAATGCTTTTGGGACTAGCAGGGATAGAAAAGTCGAGGGGCAGCCTTCCTCTGTACCGAGGATACACCGATGAAGAGCCATCGTGGTGTCTGCCGGGCTCGCTGCTCCAGGTCCTCGGCAATCCAGGCATCTTGACCGTCTCTATAGGCGGCATGGTGATACAGGCAGCGTCCTTGTCAGGAAGCAGGCGGAGGGAGCTGCGGTCCAGGCTGTGCAGGCAAGACCAGGCCTGTGAGGAAAACGAATTTAAGGGGTGCACGGTTCGAAACTCGACAGGTGTCCAGTCGGATTACGCACGCTCTTCCCTTTCCGGGCCTCGAGAACCGGGCCTTCGGCGAGCTGCTTCAGTCGCCGAGGTCCTTCCTGATCAAAGGCTTCTGACACTGCCTTGCTCAGAAGCTCGCAAAGATCTGCAATGGCCTGGTATAACTGGTCGGACAAATTGCATCCGTGCCAATGCAGGAGGGGTGATAAGAGGACCTCAACACTGCATCACACATCGAGCCAAAGCAGGGCGGAGTTCACGATCCGGGTACATCGTGCACACCGAGATAACTGCAGCATTTTGACGAGCTGCAACGCAAAAGTTCAAAACGATGATCGCCAGCGCGGCGACCGCGAATGGGAGAACGAGGTCGCACTGCACACTGCCCGTTGCATGGGCTGCCTCGGCGTAGTGTTGCGAGCAGATCAGGGTAGATGTGCTCATGCGGACAACAGCGGCACCGGTAGTCAAAATCTGTTGAAGCCGGCTTGCAGCAAGGCGGTGACGGCCGTGCATTTATCCACTCCATCCCCGTTGGTAGCTACACAACACCTGCGTGAGCTAGTAAAACCCATGCCACGCCTGGGAACTGAACAGCCGTCGGTTGTAGAGCGATTGGAATACACAACCTCTGACAATCCTCACGATAGGTTCCTATTTAAAACGGTCTGAGCCCTGGCAAGTTCAAGAAAGCATAAGCTGGCACAGAGCTGCGAACTAAGACAGAGGAGTCTTCTCACATCTGCAAGGCGGGCAGAAGCATCGTGTGTCTTTTTACCCGGCATTCTTTGATGGATCGGCATTTGGGCGGATGGCCTGATGCACAAGTTCACAGCATGACAGCGGACTAAGGCCGAGTCTTGAAGTACTGCCACATAACACACGGAACCACAGAGGACAGACTCATGCCGCTCTCAAAACATGCAAGCAATCACCGAAACCGACCGAGCACACGACTTGAATGCCGACACCGAAGACCCTCAAACGCCGAGCTGTACATGCCACAAGACTTACGCCGGACTGTCGGAGCGATACATCTAATCTATGGCACCGTACCTCCCAGTTGTAAGCTAAGGCCCTAGAGGCAAAGAGCCTTTGGGGACTTTCCAGGCGGGTTCGGAGGGAGATAGAGTGATGAACTAGAAGAAAAAAGAGAGCGAGAGCGAGAGAGCGAGAGCGAGAGAGAGGGAGAGAGGGAGGGAGGGATGGAAAGGCATCCGGCACTGGCGACCGCCCCAAAGCCAATAATTGGCACATTTCTGCGCATGCAGCTTCAATCATCTACCCGTTCTGTGAGGCCGTCAGCACGAAGGGTTGCACGGCCTCTTCCAGCTCGCTGCCGGTAGTTTGCTACAGACCCTGATTCGTTTCGAGCCCGTCCTGCAGTCTGACACTCCCAGCCTTCCGGCGGCGGCAAAAAGAGATGCGGCAACTGTCCAGTCTTTTGCCAACTCACAAGCATTGACTGCGCTGACATACGTTTTCGCAGTGGGCAAAACCCGCTGCCTTTCCATGTCAGCCATACTCCCAAGAACGCACCTCCACGCACCAGAGTTGGCACAAGTGGCTGCAATGCTGCTGTGGGTGATGATGCTTGGCACTAGCCCGTCTGATCTCAGGGCTTCCAGAAAGCCAAGCGCCGCGGACCATCGCCCTCTTCGTGCGCAAGTGATGATTAGACTGTTGTAGCTAACGAGATTCGGTTCCAGCCACATGCGCATGGTCAGAAACAGGCCAAGAGCTAGGAGCCACCGGCCATCGTCCGCACATGCTCTGATGACGCTGTTGAAGCTGATAACATCAGGTTCGAGGCGCACAGATCCGGCTCCCACGGAGCTTTGCAAGAGCATCAAGGCAGCCTGAAGCCTCCTTGCCTTCTCACAGGTGCTGAGCGCGCTGTTCAAGCAGAACAAGTCAGGTTCGACCTTCTTCTCGAAGCTCGAGGCAAAAAGCTTCAGTCCCACCCTCCATTGTGCGGCTCTCTCACAAACGCTTATCATGCTGCTCTGGGTGATCACATCTGGCTGAAGGCCCAGCGCTATCATCCGGTCTTGAAGACCGATCGCGGCATTCCAATCTCCACCAACATGGCAAACGCCGATGACACTGTTGAACGTGGACGTGTCGCAAAGCTGCAGAGCCTGCGCTCCTCCAAGCAGCTCCAAAGCAGCTGCTTCCTGTCCATCTTCTTGGCAAGCTCTGATTGCCAAGCTGAAACTGAACATGTCTGGAAGCAACCTGTGTCGATCTAGTCCAGAAGCCAGGCTTGTGGCAACACGCCACTGTCCACCCCCCTCAATGGAGGCAAGGATGCTGTTGAAGCTGACCGTGTTCAGCTGATGAGTCTGCTCTACCAGGGTGGTGAGAAGACCTGCCGCGGCAAACCAGTTTGAGCACACAGAGCTCAAAGTCATGGCATCCAGCGGCAATCGGCAGATCTTCATTTGCTGAATTAGCACCAAGCACGATGTCCAGACAGGTAAAGCTTTCAAAGCAGTGTTGTAACTGATGGCATTGGCAGAGACGTGCATGGTGCGGAGGAGCTGCAGAGAGTGTGCCCAGGAAGCTCCCGGACCTGCTGCATCGAGAGCTGCCGTGTAGCTAATCGGCGTTGGCCTCAGTGCAGCTTTCCGGGTACAGCGCATCAAATAGTGGATAGCCAAAGACCAGGCACATCCTTCTACTGTCGCATTGTAGCTGACGATGTCGGGGCTCAGCTGATTTAGAGCTGCACATGCAAGGAGACTCAAGGCCATAGACCACTCGGTAGAGTGGCCGCAAACGCTAGTCGCACTGTTGTAGCTAAGGAGGTGTGACTGCACCGCGTGCAGAGACATGACTACCAGCAAGGCTCTGGCAACTGCCCACTGGCGTGTGCTCTCGCACGCGTTGATTGCACTTGTCAGGCTGAACACATCAGGCACGAATTGCTTGGAACACATGGAAGCGAGCAGTACTACCGACGTTAGCCACGCGTGTCCCCGGCCGAAGATGCTGACGCTGGCATTGAAGTTGACCACGTCCAGACGCAAGTGTAAGTGTTTCATCTCGCCCAACAGACTTGCTGCGAGAAGCCAGCCTTTCTCGCAGGCGCTGATCGTTGCACCGCAAAGGATCGCCTCAGCTGCGATGCCGTCTAAGATCTCACAATAGTTCAATCCTTTAAACAGCTGTGCATCTAACACCGAGCAGCATCTGCCGTCACGAACAACTCATCCATGATGGCCATGAGCCGCAAGGCGAAGTCCCAGCGACTGACTAGGCCACATGCCTTGACAGTGCTGGTGAAGCTGATCACATCCAGTCGCATCCTTGAGTTCTCCATGCTCCTCAGGAGACCTATCGTCTCGATCCACTTGCTCATGCGTGCTTGAGCGGCAATTGCCTTGTTGTAGCTGACCACATCTGCATGCCTTGCTGCCACAGGTTCAGGAACAGGCTGGAGTGACGATCGTGGCATCCGGCCACACTCCCTGTCTATGCCTGAGACGGTTTGGTGAAACAGCTGCGGAGCCGGGCACCGTGGCAAACACCACATCTAGTCGATTCCGTCGCCTCCTTCGAAGCATCTGGAGCTTTGGGTTGGCAGGTCCCAGGAGCTGGAGGTTGGCCAAAGCAAACTTTGTCGCTGCAGCTGTGGTTCCTTCACTTCACTGCTCCTGCTTCTGACCTCTATATCCAACACCTCCATTAACTGCTGCTTTTCCCGAGAAGCTCCAAAGATGGGATGTTGACAGTGCTGTGCGAAGCGTCACATGATCTGTGCACGCCCTTGAAACCGGTCTGTCTGGCTACCTAAAGCTCCATTTAGACATAGATACATATTATGTAAGTGACTGGTTCACTGATTTGCAGTGGAGTCCGTGCGTCATTGCAACTTTGGGGGTTTCGTCAAGCAAAAGGCCTGGGCCACCGTGAGGAGTCGCCGCAGGGCAACCACGTGACGCCGCACCTTGCGATCTCAAGTCGAGTGTCAGATCCCTTCCTACTGCTCGACGGGCCAATACGGGTTTGAACCAGGAAAACTGCCTGGAGCACAACTTCGGCCGAGTGTGGAGGACACAAAGCAGCTTTGCGGGAACACAACGACTCAAACTTCTTCTTGCTCAGGTTCCAGGCTGCTACAAGTAGCAATGGACATGGCAGTAGTGACAGCTTGCGTGAGCCTCCAGGACCTGTAAGGGAGGTCGCTGCACCCAATTGCCCCAGCACAGCACTGCCAGAGCTTACATGGAGCGGCGTTGTTGTGCCTGAAACTTCGTCTTCTGCTGGCTTCTTCAAGTACGAGTTGTCACACTCTGCAACTGTTGCTCCGATGCGGCTTCCCAAAGAAGGTGCCTCCTCGTCATCCATTGCGTTGGCTTTCGCTTTGGCCGCATTCAATCGCTGAGCTGTGCGCGCCTGGAGGACAAGTCAGGACAAGTATCCTCCCTTAGACAGGGCCTTCCGCTGAAGCGCAACATGATTCCCAGGCACTCGGGCATAGGATCGGTGCTTCCTCGCATAGGATTATCCGCATTTGGGATTTAGAGTTTCTAGGTCCAAAGTGTGAGGTCATTCACTCGGTTTGGGGCTGTGTCATCTTTGCGGTTCTTCGAGAGCTTTCCACGTACTCTCCCACAGTGACATTCCCTCTGCGCTGCTGTCCGTATGGCTCAAGTGCCCTTGGTCGAAGCGAGGCCCGGGCCTGCTTCCACCTCAGCAAACCGCAGCACTACTGGCTCCACGCCCCTACGAAGCGAGCAGCCCAGTTTGGATCGTGTCCACTCGGGGGCCCACATGCGCCCGCGCTCGATGCCAGTCAGGCCATCCATGCCGCCCTCCATCAGAGTCGGAACCTGCACAGGAGAGGCGAGCACAGATCCGTTTCTGAATCCATCAGAAGCCATGCTGAGACCGGCCCGGCCGACCGCTCTCCTGCCTCAGTGTGCCAAGCTTTGTTCCCAATGGCGAGATCCATGTAAGCCTCGAGCTCGGGCGCGCAAAAAGAGGCTTCCAATGTGATCGAAGTGCGAAAGCCGAATCGTGGCTAGCCAGATGGACCGACATCACACTTGCAAGCGATCGCATCCTTTTTGCTGCGCTTTTCAAGCTTTACAGCAGGCAAGCGATTCATGCGGCAGACCATCGCATGGTTTCAAGCTGGTGTAGTTGGTCATCCAGCACTTCGGCATCACTGACCATGGACTGTGCCAGGCTTTGAAGCAACTGTCGGGTCAGTGCTTGCCGAAGCTTTTCAGCCGACTGCATGCGCGGGACAGGTGAAGGCAGAAGCTGCATGAAGTGACATGAAGTAACGAATTGAAGCCCCTGGACTTGCCTCCGGCTGTGCATGCGAGGGTGCTGCCTCGTTGGCCAGCTGCGCCCCGCTGAGCTCGGCCACCCGCCGCCGGCCCAGAGCCGCCCACACCTCACCGCAGCACATCGCAGCACACTCCAAGCTGTGAAAGGACGAAGGCTTTTGCTGCCTCCTTGTCAGGATGTGCGGCACCACCGAACTCGGAGAGCTGCTGCTCACGGTCCTGGCCCAGACACTGTGACGAGAGGGTTTTTCTCGTGTCACTTGTGGCATCTTGTGGCTTTGCTGTTGGTATCGTTTGTGTTTCTGCTGTTCGACAACAGGCCACACAAAAACAACGCAAAGAAGCTCTGTATGTGCTGCCCGGGCCGAAGCAATGACATACTGACAGTCTTGGTTGCCATGGAAATCCGAAATCTTTGAGCTCAAGGCATACCATCGTGGGCCCTGTTCCGGCACCAGGTCTCTCCAGAACCAGATGCTTCAAGCCATGACCAAACCCCAACACGCTTGTTGGAGGAGAGCATCACGTTTAGAAACAAGAATCTTAACCAACCCAAAACCTTCAACCCTAAGCCCTAATCCCAAGAACCCCTACCCTGCAATCAATCCCCTCCCTCCGCAGCCCATCAGCCCTGAGCGTACAACCTGAAACGTGAACTGCTATAAACCCTATAAACTCACCAAAACCCAACAGCACCCTCAACCCTCAAACCGAAACCTAGAACCCTGAACCGGCCCGGAACCCAAAACACTCCTAAACCCAAAACATTCCTGGTCCTAATCCCTGTCCTACATCTCCCTGAAACCCCAGATCGAACAAACTCCTAAACCCCAACAAACTTTCAAGCTCGCACGGTACACCCCGAACCCTAAACCCTAAACCTCCCAAACCCTAGACGACGCGATAGCCCCCCTACACCTGTCGCCATCCCGCGTACATGTCTTGTTCCTTGGGTCTGATTTGGGTCTTGTGGGGTACGCTGGCTTTCTCACTCAAAGCACAGAGTGACTCCACAAGCAGCCATTTCAGGCAGCTGTGAGGAAGATAAAGAGGTCATAACAAACAAGGATAACTTGCATCGGGAGGGAGAGAGGTGCCCCTACAGCAAGTGGGGCAAAAGTCAAAACGAGAGGGATGGGAAACGGGTGTGGTACAACTGTCCCCCCGACGCAATAAGAAGTTCGTGGACCGTGCATCAGAAACAATGGGACTTGCCCGCGCGCTCCGGATTGAAGCTCATGATGCTGGGGGGCCTACCAGGCGAAAATGAACGCTCCAGCCCTCCACACAGATCCTGCCAAAGCACTCCGAATGACGCAGGCTGCTCGGCATCGTGGTTGAAGGCACGAAGATCCCGCACTGCACCAGCAAGCAATGCGCCGATGACGTCGCCCACAACATACCCGCAAGGAAAATGCGCGGCGCACATTGGAGTATGACGGTGCAGCAAGCGACGAGCGGCAAAATTCCTCTGCCGAACCCTTCGCCACGACGACACAGCAGCACCACGGCCGCTGAAGGGTGCCCGGGCCGGAGAGTACATACAAACTACTTCAAAACTCAAAACCTCGAGAGTTGACAAACTTTGAAGCCCCCCAAAACCCAAACCCCGAAACCCCCCTGACCCCGTGAAACGCCTAAACCCTCAAATCCGGAAGCCCAAAAATCCGAAAGACCCGTCCCACAAACCTGAACCCTTACACCCTATACACCCTGAACTCCGAAAAATCCTGAAAAATCCGACATCCTTAAATTTGAAGTCTAATTCATCCGACGAATATTTGTATTTCAATCTGCCCTGAAACCCCGAACCCCAAACCCCTGTACACCCGGAACCCTCCCGGAACACCCAAACCCCCGAAATTTAAACCCTGAAATCGCTCAACCCGGCAACGCCGCAATCCCTCACCCTAGGCTCAGAAGCAATCTGAGAGGTTCTCGACTCCGAAAGCCTAAAGCCTGCAAAACATGGAAGCGACACAAAGAGGCGACGAGAGAACCCAAACCCCACTACGACATCTTCGTGGCCCACTCTGCTCCCGTGGAAGAGAAGAGCTCCCGGAGTCCCACCTTGGCACGCTTCTCGATCAGGCGATCCCGCTGCCGCCTCAGATGGTCAGCGCGCTGCTGGCGCTCTTCCTGCCGGCACTGTGGCTGATACTTCTACCGGCAGACTCAGCGGCAGAATGTTCAGGCATTCAGGTGAAGACGGACGCTGCGCCTCTGAGGGGCCACAAAAGTCGCCTGCTGCACTCTTTGGTGACGAGGGAGGCGAAAACATTCTGCTTCTGGCTCCCCGCAACTGCTTTGGCAGAGGTTGCACTGCTTCAGAAGCACGGCGCTTCCACAGCTGCAGGTTGGTGCGGAAGGCCTGACGGGACACGTAGACTTCGAGCAGACCCTTTTTCTGAAGCTGCACACAGGCATATGCGAGGCTCCGCTCACGGACGGCCTGCACGGGAGGCAAAGTTCGCGAAGCGGTCGAGGTGGTCGCAGCTTCCTCGGCCGGTGGCGGCGGTGGTTTTGAAGGCCCATCCTCCGCAGAAGCTCCCACCGCTACTCGAGGCTTGGGTGGCACATTGCAAAGAGGTGATGAGGTGAAGCCGGCGCGGCCTGGCAACCTCGGGATCGCAGAGGGGACATCGTTTGGGCTCGGGGGGGCTGGTTCAGAGGTGGCTGGGGCCGGTGTGGCCACGGGTGGTGGTATCGGCGGGCGCGCTACAAGCGGAGCCGAGGTGAAACCCCAGGGCTTCCGCCTCAGCGGCTCCGTTTGGAGGAGCCGAGCAGGAGCGGCAGTGCGGGGCGAAGTGGGCGAAATGGGTTCAGGCAAATGGCACAGGGGAGCCGATGTGAAGCCCGCGGAAGGCGGGGGCGGGGGCGGAGGTGGTGCAACTGGCACGTCCGGAATCTGCTCCTGCACAGCTTATCCGCTTGCACTGGCTTTCACTGGGCCTTCGTAACTGTGCCAAGCAAGGGTGCCTCGTTGGCCGACATTTGCCTGAGCCTCTCCTCCTCGATGCTGAGGGAGAGTGCGATGGCCTCCCATGGAAGTGACACATCAGCCAGAGGCTTTGCCTCCGAGTTTGCCTTGCCTGCTGCAGTTCGGCCTCTTCGCGCTTGGCCTCGGCCTGCGACGAGGAGAGAGCAACAAAGAGCTGCAACAGACGGCTCTAGCTGGTACAGCTATGAACTAGCAGAAACTAGCACCTTGAGCGACAATAAAGCAGTTTCAACCCCTCACACGACTCGGCCACTGGACACTCTTATTTAAACACTTGACAGATCCAAGCACAGAGAGCAACTTGGATGACCATTCACCCCGGCATCAGAACAGAATGGCGTGAACAAGACTGAGCAGGAGTGCTTGGGCTAGAGGTTGGAGTTTAGGGTTCACAACAGGGACCTCGGATCAGCATTTCCCTAACCCGACCCTGAACCCTTTTTAGAAACTCTGTACCTAAACTGAGGCTCTAACAGTTCTAACATCTATAACCCTAAACGCCAACCGATACCCTCAACTTGACATCCAAAGCCAGGGTCCTGGGACTCTGGGACCCTGGGACTTTCTCTTAGGCTATAATACAATAATTGGGATGCAGCCTGCCCCTCAAACTTACACCTAAAACCCTAAAACCCTAAACCCTCATTAACCCCTAAACCCCAAACACCCAAGCCCAAAAAACCCTAAACCCTAAACTCCTAATGCCACCGACCCCTAGGCCCCAAGCGAAGAAAGCAAGCCGTTCCAATGACCTCCTCAACTTCTCTTCGGATCTTCAAGATCCGGTCTACCACTGAACCTCACGCTTACCGGCCCGGCTCCCTCAGCCTCCAGGGCGGAGAAATCCACGGCATCGCTGACTCGCGTTCAACGGCCACACAGAACTGCGAGCTGCAAAAAGACTTCGTGCCTTCGGCACCGAGCAGCGGGTCATCGTAGATTTGCCAGTCGTCTGCAGAAAGCAGGCCCTCATTGAGGCTGTTCTTCCTCGGGGCGGCTCCGAACCACGGGCCCTCCCTGCACAGCAAACTCTCTAGTACATTTACCAATCCCAGTCTTAGTAGTTCTATGCTGCGGTACCACACATCCAACCACCGCCCGTGCCCATCTCTGAAAACCTAACACCGCAAAACGCAAGTCCCTCCACACATGCCGCCAGTGAAGACCACGGATCACTACAGCTCTGGCCAGGTTTGTGACACCTTCAGTCTCATCGCCCGCCACCACGCGGCAGATCTCCGCATTGTGCTTTGACATCCTCAGCTCTGGCCAACAATGCGGCAACCTGTGAGACAGACTTTGCCAGCTTGCGGCATTGCTTTGAATGTCAGGAAATCCTCCGCCGCCAGCAGCTGTTCGGCCAGAGCACGATGCCTCGTGAAGCGACAGGCAAATGGCCATGCTGTCTGGTTGAGGCATGCTGCTCTCAGCTTGCGGGCCATGCAACAGAGAGCGATTCTTCGTGAGGCCGGTCTCGCAGAAGCGATCAAACTGCTCTTCAGTGATCGATACCTGGAAAAAAAGAGCACATGACATCGGCACCACAGCGGAGAGTCCAAGCAAGATGCTCGGCACAGCCTCCATGAGATGGCAGAGGAGCAAGTTGGACACCAACTCCTTGAAATTGTTGTGGCATGTGGTGTGCTCCAGCATGGACTCCTCTGTGGCTCAGGCCCATGTCAACTCGTGTCTTCTGTTTACAAGATCGACCTCTGCAGATCTACAACTGCTTTTTGTTCGCCTCGGCTTCGTCGAAGAGGATGGCATTCTTGTCAATAAACTCCTTTCTCTCTCACACTCAAGGATTTCAAGTTCGCAGCTCCGAGTCACAGCTCCTGGATGGGAACCACCCAGGTCGGGGACTTCAGCACGGAGATGACATAGTCCTTCGGTTGTGCAGGATGTTAAGGCTACCAGGCCATCCGGTCACGGACATCAGAAAACATGATGGATCCCGAGACAAACAACATGCACCGAACGCAAGCGAGCGTCAGAGCTAAACACAAGATCTCCTTAGCATGCATCGACTGCTTGACTTTGCCGAGACTCGGAAAGCCAGTCCATGTCATCTATGGATTCTGCCTCTGCCTCTGCCATCTGGGCCTTCGACACGTAAGCAGATGCATCCAGCTCGCAAGAAACTTGACGAAGCACCGTCTACACGTCCGCGCCTTGGAACACGGCGACTGGCCGAAGAAAGAAATTAAAACCCCCGCTGAGCCATGTCACCGGGCATGCATTCACATGTGGGACAACTCATCGACTCTCTACGAGTCCTGCTGTATCGATGCTGCGTGCCTGGTTTGCATCGGCATACTCCTTTTCCAGCATCCCACGACACACCTCGGAATCTCTGAAATGGCTGGTCGCTGAAGGCACCCTCAAGCAGCTAGCAACCTTTGACGGCAGGTCACCCGCTCGACTTTGGCAACAATTTCTGCGCCAAGTTCCTGCCATCGGATGCGATTTGAAGGCTCTGAGATCCCTCACTTCCCTCGAGGCTCGGATTGTCCGGTGGTGTCCTGGTTGCCCAGTAGCTTTGACAGGGCCTTGACCGACTTCGTCGTCTGCTGGAGAGCAACTTCTGACCTGCCATGATCTGCTGCACGGGTTACCAAAAATGCAAGGATTCCCTCAGTAATCCGAAGAACAAATGCAGGCGCTCATCGCCTCAGCACACCTTCAGCACCCCCTGTGGCTGCGGCTGCTGTTGCAGCACGTCTTGCTGAAGCCTCAGCACAGCGCGCCCTACCCACAAACTGCTGGCGCCCTGTGCCTGGCCTCCCTTCTCTTCTGCGCATCGCCAGGCAGAGCCAGGTCTACGAAGCGATACCACTCGTCCTGAGTCTCGGGAAGTTCTTGGCCCTAGCCGGCAGAGCTGAATTCAATGGCCATGGCCAATGTCCCCACAGTAGTTACAACGGAATCGTCGAAAAAACGAACGCGAGGCTCGCGTCACCAAGTCCGAATTGCAGGCCAATTCCGAGGAAGGGGCGGGGGGTATACAGGCTTTATGAGTGTAGTATAAGCTTCAAAAGCATTTTCAAGGTTTCATTTTGGCCTCATCTAGGGACGCAGTCTGTTCTTCAGAGTCCCACATTAGGGCCTCCTGCTTTCTGGATCTATGGGTAAGTGTGTTGGGTTTGACCAAAGCTTTAGGTGGTCGTGTGGATTGGAGGTGTTCAGCCGGAGCCTCAACTTCGGAACTGAGGGCACGGCAAGTACGTACTGCAGGGCGTGCGCTACAAAGGCCTGCACTGCGAGGCACCAGGGTTGACGCACACATCACGGGCAGGCAGGCTTCGGGCCATAGACATTGGCCACGCCCTCATGTTGGCCTCAGGCCTCTGTACCCTTTGACTTGAACCTCGCGAAACCTGGGCCTTGAAACGACATGTTTCTTGAGTCTGGAGTTCCCATGAAATCCGCCTCGGAACTCTCGAAGTCGCTCCGCTTTTGTGGCTCTTTGCCAGGTGCTCGTTCCCTGCAAGGCTGTTCCTAGGTTCTAGATACTGCCAGGTGGTCATGCCGGAAGCTGACTCTCACAGCGGAGAACACACACGACCGAAAGCCTGCGAAGCAGAATGGGGAGTGCACAGCTTCGGTCAACGAGGACGGGCATACAAAAACCCTGACGGATAAACATGTGAACCAGGCTTGAGATTTCATGCTAACAATAGTCTCGAGAAACACAGCCCTGAGAGAAAGGAACAGACGCTCGCGTTGTCGACGAGTCCATTCGGTCGCTACGGAGATCAGGTCTAGACCCTAGACTCTTGCAGCAAGCCCATCGCCAAAGCACCTCGGGCGCGTGACAGTGGGCCGGGGCTTCGCAGGCTCGGCAGGAGCCTCAGCTTCCAGATCACACTCAATGCCTCAAAGCCAGGCCCGGAGCTGACCCCGAGGAATCTGCCGGAGCAGCCAGCAGCGCAAGAGCCGCCTGCACGAAGCTTGAGTTGAGAGTCTTGTTGCCTTGGGTTCGAATCAGCTCGGAGATCCAACCCAGTCCGAATCAGTAGATTGAGTCGCCCAAAACCTCAAGCAGGAAGGCACAATCCTTGTGAAAGCCTTGTGCAGCTTTCTGCCTCTCGCGCACCCTGTGCACGTAGCAGTGCACGGTGACAACGCTCCTGAGGCGGGCCAAGTCTAACTTGGGATCCTTTCTCACAAGAAAAAATACTCCGAACTCCTCGTCTCCCGGGTTCTTGTCCGGATGAACTAGCAAGGCCAAACGCCGAAAGGCGTTCCTTCACTTTCAGACGTACCAGTGTCACCTGAATCTCATGCTGGTGGGGATGCGGCCTGACAGCATAGCTGCTGGCATTCGCAGGGGCGAGGCCCAACACCTCGAAGGACTCAGCTGTTAAACCGAAAAACGGGCTTCCGTGACACAGCGCCTCGAAGGGCTTCTTCGCCTCCGTCGCCAAGATGCGAGCCAGCTCCGCAGCGCAGCGTTCGGAGCCGGGAGTGGCTTCCTTTTACATGTGGCAGCCTCTTACTCGATTTCTCGCAGCTGAACCCCGCCTCAGGCGCTGCGGCTTCCGGTTCTTTTCGGTGCGATTTGGTGCTGTCTGTCCCTTCGGTGTCGCCGATGGGTCCTTCCAACGCAGGCACCTCATCATCAGCAGTGACGCAAATGTCGAGGAATGTGGCTTGTCTGGCTCTTACCTTCGGGTGTCGAAATGCGGCTAAAAGAACCATGCAGACAGCAACTGAAGCTGCCCTGTGACAGTCTGAACTTGTGTCGCATCCTTTCACAAAGCTTCGTGCCAAATATAATATCCGCAAGGCGAAACGCTGCTCACGACGACTACAGCACCTAGGACGTGGAATGTAGCATATGGGTCCAAGCCTGACATCAACTGACCATGTTCGCGACAACATTTCCCGATTCCCCAGGCACCTCCACTTTTCCGCACTCTGCTGTGCGATCGCACAGGAGGCAGCAAGCATAGCCCCACCGATGGGTGGCGACGCCTGATAACCGAGGCCAGGCTGGGTTGCATCGAAATCCACAAAACCAGCTCAACCCTTGCCCCTCGTCCTGGCCCAAACAAAGCTTGCTGTCGTTCGTCAAAGCACAATAGAACGAGCCCCACACAGCAGCGTGGCCGTTCTTCAGATTGTCCTCTTCGTATTTTGAGGCCGCGAGCATACTCCGCCGCTCCGTCTTTGCGACATGAAAATCACGCAGGGTTTTGCTGCCGTGGCTTCGAAACACGTAGCCGTCTAAATGTTGAACTAAAACGCCGCATGTCCATATCGCTGCCGATATTGCCACAAGATGCGATTCATAGTCAGTGCCGGGTTGCAAACATCTGAATAAAATGTTCTTTTCGTTTGCCCTCAACATTGCTGGACAACTTGAGACGGCGACATGAATGTTCTGAGAGCTTACACAGAATTGCAGAAAGGACCTGAACATACAAAACATCGTAGTTAAAGCTCAACACTATTGTTGCTATGTTGTTCGAAAATGCCACCATTGCAAACCGCGCTGCACATCAAAATACATGTCCAAGCCTACCAACTCTCATCGTAACTGGCATTCTCTCATGTGTTTATCCCATCATGATGGCCCCGCCCAATTCGGGAGCCGAATTGACATGTTTCCAGCACCAGTGGGGGCCCAGCACAAATGTTGCAAAAACCACCGGCACGCACATGATACGTTGGAAAACAGCGCATGAAACCAAGAGAACGCACACGTAGCAAAATCGGAGCCCGCCTGAAATGGGACAGCCGCTATATAGGTGTCCTTCGTTGGTCACCATCCCGGAAACCGATTGGGTTTATCCTGCAAAACCCATCTTTTCATTCAAACATCTCAAAATAACCCAGCCGGGCAACAAAAATCTCCCGAAAATGACATGATCTATCAATCATACAACGGGCACCTGTATGTGTATGTGTGCATACATATACATACACATATACACATATATACATGTATCAGGACATAAATACATATATACATATATACCTATATGAGAGAGGCGCCTCTAGGGTC